>UYRT01079018.1:3641-16493 GCA_900617915.1 Gongylonema pulchrum
GGCGTGACAGACGCACACACAGAAACATAGACACACGGACACACAGACAACCTCTCGTCAATATGCGTTTTTTGCATTGCATTGCTGCAAAAAAAGACACACAGACACACACGGACACACAGACAACCTCTCGTCAATATGCGTTTTTCGCATTGCATTGCTGCAAAAAACGCAATGAACAGTGTCTACCCTTTCGGGCTTAATGATAATATTTTGAATTATGGGAATATTTCGGACGGACTTTTACCATTCAGTGTGGGAATAAATCCTTATCTTCAAAGTTGCTTGCCTAGGAAAAAGCGTGGCCGTGGCGTTCGGAAGCGCAAGAAACCCCATATTGATCACCACCTGCTTGATAACATTTTCTACTGTGATGTTAGCACCCCTTAGTAATTCAAAGCCTGCTTCACAGGCTCTACAAATGCAGTCATAAAACTTTCAGCGTAATAAGAGATCGTATTGTATTGAGTCCACCTCCATTCCAAATTAACTGCATATTTCAAGGTTTCCTCCTAAGTCGTTTGCACGCTACTACGTTACGACAACGACAATCAGATCCTGCATACTTTTGTATAAGCTATCCCGAACGAGACTTCGAAGAATTTCACCTTAAATTCGTTTTCTAAGACAGAACTGCCCGACGACTTTTCCTTGCCAACCATTTCCAAAAATTGTCGTCAGTTACAAATACAGTCCACCGCTCGCTTTCCGAATTATCAGTCATAGCAGATTCATGGATGAGCCAAACACTGACACTCAGGAACTATGTAAATGGCTCAACATACGGTGCAACTGCGCAGAATCAGCGTACATGTACGCAGGATGAGCGTACATGTATCCCCTCGCGGGTCACATTATTACAGGCAATCCGGCAGCCGTCGCTGAAAAACGATTACGAAACGTAATGAGGAAGGGCACAAAATTTAGAATTGGTAGAATTAAAACCTTCCAGGAGGTGCTTGAAGAGTTCAGCACAACCCTAGACAGCTTTCTAGAGAAGTATGCCCATAAGAAGAAGCTTCATATCACCAGTTTTCATGGTTTCAAAAAACGGATAATCACACTCCTCCAATGGCGCAGTACACAAATCAGTCCCGGCACTGAAGACAAATACTGCTGGGTTACTCAAGCTATCGGTGTGCTGCAGAAGGATTATGTGATCACAAGGGTTGATTATGCCTCCAACAACTACATTATCATTTGCAAGAAATTTTATGCTATGCTACATTGCAAGGAGTTAGGCCTGACAGACAAAGTTGAGGTCCCAGGTAGTAATGTCTATACTCCCGTAGTTGCGACAGTCCAGCAGGTATTTGACATGCATGCTGTCATTTCCAGTCGCTTCCAAATAAACACCACTGCAGTTGACAGCTGCATTCCCAAAATTTACGCAGTGCCTAAGGTACATAAGTATCCATATGGCTATAGGTTTATAGTTGCAGCTAACAAGTCCTCAACTAAGAGGGTTATCTATTACATTAAATCGGATTCTCAGACATCTCAGGATCTACTTCCAAAATCACTTCAATAAGATTGCACAGCGAAGAGGTGATAGATTGTACTTCAGTGTGGCAAATTCACACACGGTTTTATACAAGCTTCATGCATTAGGGTTAGAAATCAGTCATTTATTTTCTACAGACTTCAGCAATCTCCTCACTAGTTTGTCGTACGTGAAAATTGCCAGCAATATAAATTACTTGATAGACTTATGTTTTTCTAATGTTTGCAAGTAATACGTAGCAGTTGGATACAGATCAGTATAGTTTACTAATGAAATTCTAACCGACTTCGCCTGTTACAATAACGATGAAGTGAAAGCCATCCTCCGTATTACTCTTTCGGAAACCTACGTGAGGTTTGGAGGATATCTGTTTAGACAGATACAGGGTATCCCAGTGGGCGGGAAGAAACATAGCCTTGCATTAGGGTGTTTGCTAATATAGCGGAATTCCATCACAGACACGCAAGACCCGCGATGTCGGAACGCTAGTCCCGACATCGCGGATCTTACGTTGTCTGTGATGGAATTCCGCTATATTAGCAAACACCCTAATGCAAGGCTATGTTTCTTTCGCTACATAGATGATATACTAGCAATCAACTGTCCGGATTTCATTGATCTAGCCAAAAACATTTATAGTAGTACCCTTAGGCTTAACACAATTTATTCTGGAAAATAAGCCTGTTTTCCTGACTTAACTATCAATTACGCAGATGAACGTTTAATGTTTGATAATAAAACACTGGACTACTCCTTTTCCGTTAACCAAGCCAGCCATCCGGGCAGTAATGTTAACTCTGTGATACATGATGGAATAATTATATCCCAGCTGTTGTGGTGCGCAAGAATTTGCAGTACACTTAGTATATTTAAATGATGGGCTATACGACTTATCAGAACATATGAAAAGCGTGGATATACCACCAACAGAATAAAAACAGCCGTATTGAAGTTTAATTACCGAAATCAAGCTGTTATAAGTAAATTTGTGGATGCGGATAGCGAGGGGATCAGAAATCCCCACCGCACCTTAGTGCAGTCACAAAATCAGAATACACATTAATAACAGGATTACACGCACAACTGCTACATGCTTACATAGATATAACTGATGGTTTTCAACTCATAAGGCGCTACCTAGAGAACCATCTGCGAAGAAAACGAAGACGGAAACATGCCTCTTACACGTTAGTTTACCTTTTCGACCAATAGTAAAATTTTTATAAACCACTTCACACCCATTTTCACTCCTTTCTCATCCTTCTCGCCGAACCTTACATGCCTTCGCCAACATGGCGAAATGGGGCACTGTACTAATGATTCCCACCCCATTTTGCAGCGATTCAGCCGTCTGTGTTTACAGTTCAGGGATGAAACACAGACGTCACCTAGTTTAAATATCGGTTTGCTCACGTGAAATAGCTAAGTGGCGTTTTTGGATTTCACTAAATATTAAAATTCGACTGCTTTTCTCTTTATAGGCCTAAACTGTAGCCAAATTATACATGCAGTCGCGTGGAACGTCTATCTTGTTTTCCTTTAATCTTCTAATGCTGTTAATTTGACTATTTTCGTCAGCAATTTCAGTAGCATTCCAAAAAATTTTCTAATACTTGATGTAATTAGGCTAACTGCATGAATGGCTGTTTCTTCACACCTACCCTGTGCGCTCAATACTGTAAATCGTCGTAAATTTTGCATAAACGAAAGTTAACAATTTCCGTTTAGCGGTCGTTTTTTGAAAATGACCCTGCTGTCCAATGAGTAATTTTCCTGTCAAGAATTTAATTGCTCGTAAACGAGAACCATGCTTACCTGGAGACTGAATTTGAAACCTTTAAGTTGTACTTGGACGGGGCATATTCTCCTAAAATCTCAGGTTTCCAGGTTTTTTTGTTCCCGAGTTGGCAATTTTCCCGTCAAAACTTTCACAGGGCTGCATGTAACCTGGGGTCTGGGTTTGAAATCTTTAAGTTGTACGTGAGCCGGAAACATCCCTTTAAAATTTCAGCCTCCCGGCTTTTTTGGTTCCCAGTTAGCCATTTTCCTGCCATAAAATTTCACGGGCCGTATACGAGTGCCGCGCATGCCTGGGAGCTGGATTTGATCATTCCACGTTCCACATGAGCGAAGAACATACCTTTAAAATTTCAGCCTCCAAGTTTTCCTGGCTCCCAAGTTAGCGATTTTTTCGCCAGGAAACCTCATGGGGCCGTAAGCGGGAACCCCGCATACGTGGGTGCTGAATTTTAAAAGTTTAAGTTCTAAGTGGACGGGGAACATAACCTCAAAATTTGAGCTTCTCGGCTTTTCTCGTCTCCGATTTAGCAATTTTCCCACCAAAACTTTCACCTTTTGTCGTATGCGGGGCCCAGACTTGCTTCAGAGTTGGTGCCGTGGTTCTGGAGTGGCACTTGACCATTACCCCTACTGACGATAGGGCTTTGCACGAATATTTCCATTCGCATAAGGTTAGTTTCTTATGCGTTTTTTGCAGCTATGCAATGCGAAAAAATGCATATTGACGAGAGGTTGTCTGTGTGTGCGTCTGTGTGTGTGTTAGTGTATATGTCTGTGTGTGCGCTGCGCGTCTGTACCGATTTTTCATCTCGAGACCCACAAAAGCTACGGGACTGAAACTTTGGGGACTTAATCTAAATACACGTATGGGCCCTCATCCCCAAAATGGGCGGTCTTTCCCGCGTGGTACCCACGTAAGAGCCCGCCAAAGTTTCTTACGGGTAAGCTGCTAACTCGCGAACCAGAAAAGCTAGAGAGCTGAAATTTTAATGTTCCCCGTCAAAGTACATACTAATGAGCCCAAATCCAACCCCCAGGTAATCGTGTTACCCGCGAACAAGCCCGCCAAAATCCTCCCGCGTAATTTCATAACTCGGGGATATGAGATGCTACAAAAGCAGAAATTTTAAGGGAATGTTCCCCGTCCTAGTAGGTGCTAATAAGCTCAAACCTAACTCCCGGGTAAGTGTGGTACCCGCGTACGGGCCCGCCAAAATTTTTCCCGCGTAAATTCATAACTCGGAGATCTGAGATGCTAGAAAGCTGAGATTTTAAGAGAATGTTCCCCGTCCAAGCAGGTACTAATGAGCTCAAACTCAACCCCTGGGTAAGCGTGGTACCCCCATACGGACCCGCCAAAATTTTTCCCACGTAAATTCATGACTCGAAGTTCTGTGATGCTAGAAAGCTGAAATTTTAAGGGAATGTTCCCCGTCCAAGCAGATACTAGTGAGCTCAAACTCAACTCGTGGGTAAGCGTGGTACCTGCGTACGGGCTCGCCAAAATTTTTCCCGGGCAATTTCATAACTCGGGGATCTGAGATGCTAGAAGGCTGTAACATTAAGAGAGTGTTTCTCGTCCATATTAGTCTCAACGAGATCAAACCCAGCCCTCGGTCATGCGTGGTACCTACGCACGGGTTCACCAAAGTTTTTCTCGGGTAAACACATAACTCGAGAACCCACAAAGCTAAAAGTCTGTAGTTTTAGGAATATGTTCCCCGTCCAAGTAAATTTCAACGAGCTCAAACCCAGACACCGGGTATGCGTGGTACCTAAGTGCGGGCTCGTGAAATATTTTTTCCAGTAAATTGTTAACTGAGGAGCCAGGAAAGCTAGAAAGCTGAAATTTTAAGGGGGTGTTTCCTGCCAGTTTTGGCGGCTAGTTTTAATTTGTTTAGCTAGAAGGATCTGCCGAAGAAACCGATGCGGGTAGCGACAAAAACTGCGGGGAACTATGCAAAAACCGCATCATCGCACGGACAGCCAGTGCGTTGGCCAATTACTTTTTTTTTTGCTTTTGCTTTTTATTTGCTTTTATTCATAGGCATAGATTTACCTTAATTTACTTTTCTTCATAGTGCTGTGTTGCCCTCCCCTCTTTAGTGATTCTCCCAACTCCTGCATCCGAGCACCAGACATCTGTCCTCATCCCTCTTCTCTAGCTTATCTCCAGTTCCTGGCTCTAAACCAACGCTCAGTTCTGTTTAGTTCCCATAACTGCACTGTCCAACCAACTACATCCCAGCCTCTACTCCATCCCAAGTCTTCGCAGCTCAAATCAACACCATGCCCCTCATTTTAACCACCCACTATCTCCCAAATCTAAATCTAGCCACTAAACCCACAAACGAATGCACATTGCGCGAGCGAGCTGAGCAGTAGTCCCCAATCCCAGCCCCTCCTCTGCCCTCAGTCTCTGCAGTAAATGAGCATTTTTCATTTAACGGTCGTTCTGTAGAAGTAACCTAGATGTTCAGTGAGAAATTTTTCCGCCAAAACTTTTAATTGCCTATACGTAAGAACCATACACACCTTAAGCTGAATTTGAAATACTTAAATTGTACATAGATAGCGAACATTCCCCCAAAATTTCAGCCTTCCAGCTTTTCTAATTACCGAGTTAGCAGTTTTCCCGCCAAAACTCTCACATTTCCGTACGTGGGTACATTACGTGCCTGGGAAGCTGAATTTGAAATTTATAAATTACACGTGGGCAGAAAAAATATCCCCCTAAAATATTCCCCTAAAATTTCAGCCTTCCAGCCTTTCTGGTTGCCGAGTTGGCGATTCTCCCGCCAAAGGTTTCGCGTGCTCGTACGTAAGAACCACCCACACCTGAGGGCTGAATTTGAAATATTTAAGTTGCACTTGGACAGGAGAAATTCCCCTAAAATATCAGCTTTCTAGTTTTCCTGGTTCTCGAATTACCAATTTTTCCGCTAAAACTTTCATGCGCCCATACGCGAGTACCACGTAAAACTGGGGGCTGAATTTGAAATCTTTAGCTAGTGCATGCACAGAGAATATCCCTGTCTGGTTCCCGAGATCGCTTTCCCGCCAAAAAATTTGCATATTTTTTTAAAGCGTCCGTAAGCGGCACACATACGTCCGCGGGGGATGATATTAAAACAGGAGGGCCGTGCATGGTATGGGCACATACTCCCAAAGCTTCCGCCTCCTAACTTATCTGATTCTCAAGTTGAAGGTGGGTGACAAAAAGTGCGAACACACAGACACAGACAAACACGCACAAACACACGCGCACAAACACACAGACATACTGCCTCTTCCCAATATGTATTTTTATGCGTTTTTGCTGCGCAGCACTATAGCGCTATAACGCTGCACAGCAAAAACGCATAAAATCACATATTTGGAAGAGGCAGTATGTGTGTGTTTGTGCGCGTGTGTCTGCGCTGCTACAGCCAGCAGAAGCACATGATTTCGAGAGGCTGCCTGCATGTGTGTGTGTGTGTTCAGGAAGCGAGTACATTTTGTCACCCACTTTCATCTCAGTAAGCAGGAAAGCTGGGAGGCTGAAACTTTGGATATACGTTCCTACCCCGTGTGTCATCCTCCCGTTTTAAGATCTTTCCCCATATGCGCGTAGACCCCGCGTACGGGACTCCAAAAGAAATGTGTTGGCGGGAAACGATTTTGCGAACCAGGCAACGTAGAAAGCTGAAACTTTGCAGGGACATTCTCTATGCACGTGCGAGATAAAAATTTTAAACTCAGCCCTCTAGTTCCTCTACTACAGCCTCAAGCAGCTCCTCAACCCAAAAATCGTTACCAACTCGGAACTTAACCGCGATTGTACATGTAAATGAGCGTGGATTTTTTGACAAACGACCGCTCGAACAATACTTCCACTTTTTATTGAACCGGAAATTTGCATTTTTTCAAAAAATTTGCATTTGTTATTTTTTCACAGTGCGAGCATTTTCCGAAAAAACGACCGGACTTCATGCAAAAAATCGGTAATCATGCACTTGGATGTCCGTGTGGCTCAATAATGCACACCTTTATCCCAACTGACGCCCTTCCTCCTGCAACGCCAATGTGACCCAAGTGTTAGGCTACAGCGTAGGGATCATTCCTGCTAATAGCGATCTGCGAGTTTATTGCAAAAACGCATGATCGAACCGGAGAGCCTGGTGCGTTCCAGCCTCGGTTGCAGTTTGCATGTGTGCAAAAACGCATGAAAATGAAAGAGATGGAAATTTTGCTGTATGTACCAGTGGTGAGAAGAAATGCATTCATCAAACAACAAATAATCAATGCAGGTACCGAAATGGCGTGTTAACGCCAAATTTAGCAGTTCTGAGTTCAGTTTTTCGCATTTTCTACAATTTAGCACTTGCCAGTTTGTTTTTTGCCCCTTTAGGAGAATTTTTGCCTTGTTGGCCAAGTTCATTGCTTTTCTCGACCAATCTTTGCACCCCACATCCCTCACGTAAGTGACTTTAATGCGATTTGACCATAGAAGGGCGACGGTCAGTCTTGTTCCCTGACCGCCCTACTGCCGTATAATGTGTATGTGCGTGCGTTTGTATGTGTACGCGTATTTACATGAGAATGTAGGCTGTGTGTACGGATGAGTGTATGCGTGTACGCAAGTGTATATGTGTAGCGGTTCTGTTCAACGAGCAGCACAGCGGATGAATGCTCGCTTCTGGAAAAAGTAAATCCAGAAAGCAGTAGCAGAGGCATTGGAAGTATTTCCTCCAGTCTTCAGCAGCAGCGGCAGCAGAATTTTGCCTTAACACATACACACACATAAATGCATGTATAGACTACATAGTCAGCTTGAGGGCCTAGCATGTGGACACACATACACACACACACACACACAGACATACTGGTGCCCCCTCACACTTAACTAATAAAAACCCTCGAAGGAATCGATTCACCTCTTTTCTCGCAATGTGCTACTGCTGCTGATGCTAGTCGATGTTGCTGTTCCATTTTGGTGCAAATCGAACAGCGCTTCATTTCGGTTCAATGTCGTTGTCGACATCATCGCTGTTCTTGTTGTTTTGGCTGTGCTGGAATTCTTGTCTCCATTCTGCTGCTGTGGCCATCAGTATATTTCTGGCTTCTGTGGACTAAATCCCGAGGAAATAGGAGGGCGACTGGAGAGCGAAGGGAAAACGGAAAATAAGGGACTCTGTTCCGTGGACTAAGGAGGGTTTTAGGCCGTTGCCGTGCTTGTATTTGGCCTCGCTCTATCTCACTGCACGCTCTCTGTTTTACGCTTCTCATCATTTTAAGGCTGACAAAGCGCGAGCATTTTCTATTCCGCGGAATTTTTTTTTTCGTTCCCGCTCCGGGAAAGAGTCATGTCGAATTGCCACCGCCTGCGTTTATTTTTGTATTATTCTTTGTAAGTTGTAATGATAACGTGCGCGCCCAGCGAACGGAGCGATACGCGTAGAATGTTCTGTGTGGTACCTGCGAAGTAAAAGATGACCATTTGGGCTACCTCCTGTGAAACTGCTGCGCATTATGTAGTCGACGTCACAGATGTAAATTAGAGGCAGGCAGCTCATGACTGGAGTGTCTTGCATAGCAATACTCGATGCGTATCCCCCTTTCCGTAATGTTGAGAGCTTCAGCACTGATGGTCTGCGTGGTCTTGACAAATGTCAAACGGGAGTGGTTGTTTGGACCGTGACAGCAGGCTCTGGGACTGAGCTCGCCGCTGGGAACGAATGCATTGTATCAGTGGCGTAAATGGACTCCGATGACGGGTGGCTCGTGCGAATTTGGCAAACACTAAAACTTGGTACGGCCACATATTAGGCACTTATTTTTGAGTTCGGGCTCGCGCTGCGAAAATCGCATTAGCGGCTTTTTGTCTAAGTGAAGTTTTAAGTGACGCACTCAAGATTGCTAACTTCGCTTCATCATCAATTTTCATGTTGGGCTTAAAAAATCCATACTGCTTCCCTTATCTGTAGACCCTCCACAGCTACCAATTCCTGACTCCAGGCGGGGTCTCAGTTCCTTCCGATCAGCGGCTTCGTCCCCTTCCCTCCGTTGCCACCTTCGAGACGCAAACCACTATCCTTGACGCTCAAACCCCTTCCTTCCTGCCCCACCCTCCAGTCATTGCAGTTGGCCTCCCAGTCCGGCCGAGCAAAATTTTAGTAACTGCCCCCGAATTTTAACGTTCTCCCGCCCCTTGCGCTCCACTTTCTTGGATGTAGCATTCTGACGTTACCGACAGAATGGATGAGATCTAGGAATGTGGGTAATACCGTGAAGAGAAAATGCGCGGACAACTGCAGCTACGTCCAGTATGTCAGATGTCAGTCGTGCACGGGATAATTCAAGCACGATAAATACTAGATTCAGCGTGTTGGAAACAGACACCCAATTTGTTAGACAGTTTAGCGCTTATGCGACTGCTTTCACTGCGCAAGAATTGCATTCACTGGTAAAATTTCCCGACCACAAACTAAATTCTGTATTGCTTTTCTCTGCAACACTTTAGCCAAATGTTGCACCTTTAAAAAACGAAGTCACGCGTTCTTTAACTTCTCTCTTACACGAACCGCTGGCACGTCTCCTTCAAAACTGAAAAGGGTCACCTTCTTTATCCACTCATTTCCTATGTTTTTTATACGTTACTGAATCCCAGAATTCGTCAAACTGTTCCTATGTGACGAAGGGTCGACAACATACCCGATTAAAACAGGGAGAAAAGACGCTAAAGAGAGGATCAAAGATCACAGCTTCGCAAGTATCCGATAGTTCCCGTCAAGCGTTATTATTCGAAACTAGAGAAAAGATGGTTCCATCCCCAAAATTCTCAGGACTAAATTTGCTTACCTGTTTGTCCTGACGCCAGAATGCTGAGCCACAGCCGGCGGCCTACTTGGGTAGCGATATCATAAGTTTTGTGCCATCCAGGATGGCTTACGTGGTTGGCCGAAGTAACAGACGTTTTTCAATTTTAGTTTTCGGCTTACTTTGCACTAGTATCGTTTTAGAATCCAGCTCGTCCATTTTCATTCTTGCCGCATGATCGCTTCCAAAAAGCTGCCCCTCTCTCCCCAGCAAATACCATTATTTCAGGCTGATGGATTGTTTTTGGGTATGATGGGTTTGCTACGCCATGGTTCAAACCTTGTTTTGTTGAACAAATTCCTGTCAGAGAGATACAGGACTTTTTTTCTGAGAACTGCTGATGAAATTAATTTCGCTCGCAGCGGGTAGAGAGAAGGACTGTCCCGAACGGACGTGAAACGCTAATCTGTAATTTATTTTTAATACCTTCTGCGCCGATTTGATAATTCGCTGAGCTGCATTTTTTATTATCTTGTATTCGATGGTACTGCTACAATTTTCAAAGGATGCCTACAAAAGGTTTTCAGAAATATCCAAAATAAAATTTTGGAGCCTTTTGCTCGGCAACAGATTTTCTTAAATGCCTACTGTTTCATGTCCACAACGAACTTCCGGAAATCCTGGCCTAGCAGAAAATTTTAGAGGGCATCGCTAGAAATTTTGATTTCGCTCCCGGAAATCCGTTTCTTTTTCGTAATTAAATAAGCCTTGTGAAACTCGACCAACGAATTGGCAACATTTGGTTTGCACGTTGTGCATTACAACATCATATGGGAAAATGAAGTATTTGCTGAGCTGTTTCGGCAGGTGATCTTTCAGTGACCAAAATCTAGTTGTCTATGACTTCAAACCAGCTTTTGATTTTAACGCACAAATTTTTCTGAAGGCTCTTGAAATTTTTTTTTGTGCTTTTAAATATCCCTCAGTCCTTTCGTCCCCTCCTGATCCACTTCTGCTCAATAATGTGGCTATCATTTGTTGGTGCCAAATGAAATATCACAGTGGTCTGTCCTTCGCTGTACCAAGGTGCCCGCACTGAATCGTTTCGAACGGATTTTGGAGGGATTATTTAGTTGACCGTGAGGATTTTTTTGTAGCCTCATACCTTCCTGCTTTTTCCATACCTGGTGGCACCATCCTTATTACTGAAGAAATAATATTCTTCCGATTCCAGCCCAGGGCCAGATTAATACGTGCAGCAGTCTGATTTATCATTCTCGAATTTGGCTTTCGTAGTTTGTTTCCGCACTTTTTTCCTTCATATTTTTGCCCTTTATTACAAAATGACTTGCCGCTTATGGCTTGTGTGATGCCACTCCAGTCTCCGATTCTGGTAGCTCCATACTAATTTTGACAACAAGCAAACCATTTTCACACTTTGTATCTTTCTGGTGAGAGACTCCCTGTGACGCCTATTTCCACAGTCTCACTTTCGCACTCACTGCATAAGTGGAGTCTAACTCTACTACTACCGCTGGAATTTGCTGCGTGCGTTTAAACTACTTCCCTAGACTATTTGCCTTTAAACAGATGGAAAACGGGCTTGCACATAATTGTCAGCAAGCTCCCGATTTTCCAGGAGGACGTGGGAGAAGGCAGAAGAAGTAAAAGTCTACTGAAGCTATGAATTTCGAGACTGGGAGCAAAGACTAAGCGTCATTCTTGTAGTGTTATGTATTCCGCATTTCTGCATGTACAAGTTCCTCTGACAATCTGAAGTGAAATTTTGGAAGGAAAGCTGTCTGTGTTGTAGCAGACAAGTCTTTTAAATTTCCCTGAAACGCCTCTCTTAGTGCTGTCAAGCTCTCAACGTGCTGGTGCTTTTGAAGCTTGTAAGCAGTTTCTGCATAAATTTTAGATAAGTTTAAAAGAAAAATTGTTTGCGCCAGATTTTTTCTGCTATTATCGCACAAATTTGGCAAAAATAAAACGTCTCCTTTTTTTGGCAAAGTAAAACGTCTAGAAAAAGTTCTCAGATTTTTCCGCTGCTTTTCGTCAACTTTATGCATGAATCTGAAAAGCTGGCTGTTGCCTTTCCACTTTGCTGTACTGTCTTTTTTCGAACTTGTAAAGACTTCATGCAAAATTTGAACAAAATGACGGGACGCCCCAAGTTAGCTGTCTTCTCCTGCGGAGAGGCTGTGCGGTTTAGGATTTCTGAGCTATTAATAAGCATAATACACTGTTTTTATGCGCTTTTTACATCCATGCAGTGCAGAAAACTAGAAGACTGGAATTTTAAGGGGATGTTCCCCGTCCAAGTAGGTATTAATGAGTTCAAACCTAGCTCTCGGAAATGCGTGGTACCCACGTACGGGCCCGAAGACTTTCACGGGTATGCGTGGTACCCACATACGGGCTCGACAAAATTTTTTTCAGGTAGGTTGCTAACTCCGGAACCTGAAAAGCTAGAACACTGGAATTTTAAGGGGGTGTTCCACGTCCACATAGGTCTTAATGAGTTCATGCCTAGTCCCCGGGTATGCATGGTTCCTGTGTACGGACCAGTGAAAGTTTTTTGCAGGTAAGTTGTTAACTCGGGAACCAGGAAAACTAGAAAACTGAAATTTTAAAGGAATTTTTTCAGAGCCCTGATGGCTAGTCTCAATTAGCTTAATAGCATTTGCCGAAAAAACCGGTGCCGTTAGCGACAAAAACCTGCGGGGAACTATGCAAAAAACGCATCTTCG
>UYRT01079035.1:823-11204 GCA_900617915.1 Gongylonema pulchrum
CTTCCAACTCGAGAACCAGAAAAGCCAGAAGGCTGAAATTTCGGGGGTATGTGCCCATACCATGCGTGACCCTCACGTTTAATATCATCCCCCGCGGACGCGCAGGCGCCGGGTACGGACACTTTAAAAAAATATTTAAATGTTTTGGCAGCAAAGCAATCTCAAGAACCAGACAAGGTAAGGGGTTGAAGCTTTTTGGGGGTGCTCCCTGTGCATGGGTTAGCTGAAGATTTCAAATTCAGCCTCAAGTATGCGTAGTACTCACGTAAGGGCGTATGAAAGTTTCTGCGGGAAAATTACTAACTCGGCAACCAGAAAAGCTAGAAAACTGAAATTTTAGGGGAATGTTCCCTGTCCAAGCAAAACTTAAGTGTTTAAAATTTAGCCTTGAGATATGCATGGCTCTTAATTACGAGCACTTAAAAGTTTTGGCGGGAAAAATTCTCACTGACCAGCTAGGTTACTTTTAAAGAATGACCGTTAAATGAAAATTGTACATTTACTTTATGCAAAATTTATGGTGATTTATTTTAGTGATCGCAAAAGGTAGGTGTAAAGCAACAAGCGTTCGTGCAGTTAATGACCTGAGTACTTCAAGTCTGATGCAAAAACGCATGATCGCACGGGCCCGTCCAGTGCGTTCCAGCCTGGGTTTCACTGCAAAATGATTTGCCTTTGTAACAAAATATTTCCAGTCTAGTTTCATAAGTACGACAGCCCAAGCCTATATTGGCAATTCTAAACCAGTTTCCGTATCCAAAAACTTCCCGCAGGCTTGATTTCGCGCCTGACATCTCCCAGAGATACGCGCAAAGCAGAATTTCATTGAGGCAGCCGCAGTATACAACATTAGACATTAGCAGTGGGTGCCTCACAAGCCTGCAGCAGAGTGTATAAAGACTAGTCTGCAAAACTGGAAACGGCAGATACCCCTCAATGTTGCTGCATGCAGATACTAGGAGTGTGTAAAATCTTGAGCATCCAACCGTTATCCGACTCGAGTTATTTTAGGATGCATTACTGACAGTAGGCGAAAACTGCGAAATTTGTGGTGACCTGCGAAGCGATAAGAAACATGAGGCGAGCAGAAAAGGATTTTTAAGGTTTTTTATAACTAAAGGCTGTTTTTCCGTCAGCGATCCAAATCCTTCTGTTTTGCCAGACTCCCATGATATTCGCGCTAATAAGCCTAACTATAACATAGACAAAGTGTACTCCATGCGTAATTTGGAATTTATTATGAGAAAGCGCTTTCTCAAAACTTCACTGCTGACAAATGAGGAAGAGATTCAAAACGTCCTCGCAGTACTCGTCCAGCATGCCCCCGAAAATATGACCGCCGAAAAGTATGCTGCTACTGTTAAAAGCAGTACCAATAGACTGGCAGAACGAAGTGCTTGTGAAAGCATTTAATAATGAAGCATGGAAGCGTTCGGAGCGAGGTAGGACGAGCTGCTCGAAAAATACAAACTCAAGGGAGTGCAAACTTTGAAGAAATAGTTAAAATGGCGACCTTTTGAAAACCATAAGCAGAATTTCGAGCGGAAGGTCATCGATCGACAGCCGGCGCCTTGACCTTCTCATCGGTGGCCGGATGACCATTAGTTGTCGTGATGCGAACTCCAGGATTGTTCAGAGACAGAAATATCACTGACACTGAAATGCCTCCTTTATCAGTCAACCAAAGGTCACGACAGCTGCTTGAAATTAGCACGCCAAACCGCGATAATCATAAATAACAACAGTGTCTCAGAAAAACAGCGAGTGCTGTAAACTTGCATTCAGAATATGCATGCATAGATGTAGCGTTTCACGTCATCCACCGGCAGGATTCCTTCCAAACAGGCCTGCCAGCAATCTGTGGTGAACTGAACGCTGGTCGTAAATGGGCTAGGCGTGAAAGCGGACAGGCCTATTGTTTAATAAAGCACGAAATACGAAAAAAAAAAATGAATGAAATGTGCATTCGAAGATGTTTAAAGGCAAAAGAATAACAAATGCTGATGGGATGAATTTGAAGCAGGCAGTGGCCCCGAGCACCAGAGATTGCGGAGAGATCACCTCGCAGCACATGAAAAATGTGTGAGCAGCAGACGTTCAACCACAATTATTAATGAAAATAGGAAGCCCAAAGAAATTATAAAAAATTCAAAGAGGAATTTCAAGCGAGCAGCGAGCACGCCCACGGAAACAGAACCAGCGAAAACACGGAAATTTTGCAGAAATGCAATCGTCAGGAATGCAAAAAATTTTCGAACATTACATTTCGCTAAGCTTACTCCGTCTGCGACCAACCAGCTTCATCAAACGGACGACACAAACACGCAACGCCTAGCGAACTTGTGATTCGAAATTGCGCACTGTGAGCTCCACAGCCTTGGCACTAGCCGCAGGACGGTTCCACGAGTTCGAACAAAAGCGTATGAGGCCATGTTACAGATCCGATCAAGCAATCCGAAGACACCGTCTCTCGTCCGAAATTTTCAAGCTCTAGCGACAGTTCGAAACAAATTAAAAGAGAGGAATTTAAGTGCTGGAAGATCACCTCCACCACTTTTTTTTGGCTCTACAAACAATTCTAAGAACGCCGACATGATGCGAGCTGCATTTCGCGAAGCAAGAACCAGCACATGCCGTGCAACTTTCTAGTACTGAGTGAAAAGGGAACGACATCCTAAACTATCATGCTGTCCGATTTCTTTAATAGAGCATACATAAAGCATGCACAATTTTAAAAACTTCGAAATACAGTTCAAACAGTTTTTGTTTTATCGGTTCCCACTGATCAAACTGTAATCTACGGCGATTCCTCTCTCGGCCCTTCAAATGCGGGCGGGATGCGAAGAAGCAGATGTATTTGGTACAAACACGCCGCTGCTCCAACAAAATCAGCGCTATGGAGACAGAGCCGAAAGTTATTCAGGAACTGATGCTTCAGGTTTCACTTCAAGGGATACCAAAAACCTAACTTGGGGTAACCTAAGAGCCGGCATACGCACCAGGAAGCCAGCGCAATCATTCATTCTTCGAAGAAGCCTTCTAGGCACACATGCCAACCCAGCAGATGTAAAAAGTACCAAAATTTGGATGCTCCATCCTATGACTGCAACATCTCACAGCGTATTTATTACAAAAGCAAGTAGCCGATCACTCACTTCGCACTGGCACTCAGATCAAAACTATTTCGAGTTTGTGAACTATTCCCAGACGAAAGCATTCTAAATTTTGGTCTAAGGTTATAAAAGCTGGGTTGAGATCACCCAACAAACAACCTCCGGTGAATTTAACTGCATGGGTCCTTCCCACTCCCGAATGTAAGCTTAGTTTGTCCAAAACAGTCAGAGCAAAGGCAGATCTAGAAATTGATTTTAGGTTTACAGTTATAAACACAGTAGGAGAGCAATGTCCCCGAGCTCTCGCAGCCCTGGAGTCAGAATAATCGCACACAGTCAGAAACTATGATGGCTTTTTCTTATTCACAAGGAAGCATGTAAAAAAGTTGTATAATCAGAGCCAACTATGCGGGACGACCGGTCATTACTAATGAACCGGCGTGTCGCCACACTCACTTGGGGAAGAGTGGCATGCACGTTTTTATTTATATGAATGTATAAAAAAGGTACTGAGTGGCGGGAAGAGAATGGAGGGTGGGCAAACGGTACCTGCCCTGGAGCAAAAAAGTGATTTATGAGTCTAGGGCACGGAAAACGCCAACGCCAACAACCGATTAATACAAACGGTAGATGGATTGGTGTCGTTAACAGCAATTTTCACCGTCACCGCCAGACAAATGGTTTTAGACGATAGATTAAATATTTGCAAAGATTGTCTGCAAATGATAAGGAAGGAATAAAAAATTATAAGTCGTACATATATTTCGTATGTGTCCAGGAGTGCCGACTACGATGGCAACGGTGACGACGACGATGAGGTGATTGGCAGCGACGACGGCGACGAAGACTAAGGTGGCGGGGACGGAAACGGCAACGGCGACGGACAGACCAACCAGATCCAATAAGAATGATGAGTTATCCGGACAAAAAAATTTTACGATCTGTTGCCGCCAGTGCTGCTGCTGTTGCTACTGGCTTTTTCCGGCTTGCAAAAGCGACAGCAAGCTGCCTGTCGCTGCTGCTCTTCCACTCACTCCTCAAACACACGTTTCACATTATTCACACAAAAATAACACAAACTGATGCAGTTTCTGCATTGTAGGTGCATCCGTCGCAGCAACTGCAACAGCAGAAAAAAACCGCTCCGTGGAGCAGCATACTGAAACCACTCATATGACGAGTTTTTTGAACATCGGGAAGGGCACTGGAAAATTCCGGCAGGAGATAAAGTTCTGATCAGTTTTTACGCTCTGGTACTTTCCATTTGAGTTTTGGACACCAAGAAAGCTCGGATGGTCAGTGAGGTCACGTGCTACCACAATCACGCGCAGCTATGCAACGTTTTACGGTCAAAGACTACTAATTTCTGTCTTCATAGCCTGCACGCCCATTTCTTCGAATACCATCCGCCCGATCGTATTTCTCCTGGAGTGGGCCGTTATTGTCACACGAAACTCTCAGATTATCAGCAAGGCGAACGTCACTGTCAGAGGACTTCATTTTCTGGATACGGCACTAAACAAATAGCAACGCACACCAGACTAGCCGATGCGACCATGCGTTTTCTGCAATTCGCCCATCGAACGGCTGCAAATTAATGATTTTCAATGCTCTGTACTTTAATCCAAGCAAAAATAGTTGAAACATTGAAAAATAGTTAGAAATTTCACGCATCTGCGCATGAAAACTAAATTCGAAACCTTGAAGCGTGAATATCTTCCCGTGGTTCCCGAGATAATAATTTACCCGCAAAAACTTTCGCTAGCCCGTAGGTGATACCCGAGAGCGCGGAAACGCTGAATCTGAACAGGCAAGGTTGAGCGTGGGCACGGGGTCACTGCCGTAGAATTTCAACTTTGTAGATTTTATGGTTCTCGAGATAATAATTTATCCGTCAAAAATTTTCACCGAGCCGTGCTTGTTATCCACAGGCAGGGAAAAGCTGAATTTAAATTTTCTGGTAGTATATGGGAGGGGGACATGCTCACAAAATTTCAGCCTTTTATCTTCCGTGGTTCCCGAGATACTGATTTTACCCGAGAACTTTTACAGGGCCGTACGTGTTACCCGCGGGTATGGGAAGGCTGAATTTAAATTTGCCGCATCACCCGCTGGCGAGGGAACACTATACTAAAATTTCAGCCGCCTAGCTTTTACGATTCCCGAGTTGAAAGTACGGGACAAAATGTGGGACACACACACACAAACACAGAGACAACCCGTGACAATATGCGTTTTGTACGGCTGTTACACAGCACAAAACGCATAAAAACGTTGTTCTGGACGCCACTAACAGATGCTGGCCATGTGATCACGACGAAACGATAGCTCAAGCACCTGAAGCTCGATCGCCTTTTTTTCGCCGCCACTGGAAGAAATACACTTTCACTATAAATGCCCACGAAAAATGTTAACTTCATGAAGATTTTGAAAAATCCTGCTAATTTTTAGACAAGAGTCCCAATCCCGTTTTTTCATCGCATTGAGTTACAATCCAACCATATCTCTGCATACATGGATACTTTCCGAGCGTACCCTCAAATAAATAAGAGACAAATAAGCATACAAGTTTACATTTTTTACAGCACAATTTCTTGCTCGTTTCTGTGCAAAATAAAAGCGCGTGCACGGACGAGTGCAAACATGCTAAATCCATTGAGGATGCCGGAGACAACAAACTATGACGCATCAGCATGACAAATCGCGATAAAGCAAACTCGTCCGAATCACGAATTTGATAAAAAAAGACGGCAGCAACAGAATTACTACAGCCCCACCACACTCAGGCACTACTTCAGTTTTCGCTTCACATATATGCGCATTTTCAGATCCGACCCAATTTTTAGGTACATGTGCACATGCAAAAACGCGTACTGTGAAAAAGTTATCTTCGTGTATGTGTTCGGAGGCGACTGAAATATGTTGCCAACTTCCAACTCGGCTGGAAGCTGAAAATTTAGGGACATATCCCCACCACATGTCCTACCACCTCTCCCACTCCCCGCCCCGTTTTTAAAATCAACGTTCAAGACGGCTAGGTTTCGAGTACGAGCATCTGGAGGGAAAAATGTAAGTTTTTTTTTTCCAAACGTTCGTATGCGGTATAGGTGGAAACGACTTTGGGAGCTGGACAACGCAAGAAGATTCTGCAAGCATTTTCCCCATCCATGCCAACCTAAATATTTCAGATCCAGTTGTCACGCATCTCTGTATAATGCGCAGAAACCACATAAGGTCCCCAGTTGGCTTCGTGCCAACTCGATAGCTAACAGGGGAACAATAATTGTAATTTGGTCAGAATATTTATCGCCCACTGGGGACTCATATATTTAAATGGAGTTTTGAATTACACTTGCGCAATAATTAGAGCACGTCAAAGATATCTGTAGCCGAAGTGGCGATTTTGGGAACAAAATACGCTGAGAAGCTGATATTTTAAGAGGGTATTCTACCCACACTGTGATTTAGATTCAGCTTGGAAACTAAGTTTCCTGCATACGGACCTTATAAACGCTCAGTTCTACCTTAACCTCAAAAATAAGTGCATTTTGCAGTCATCCTCCTTTCTTGACACCTTGCTCATTCTTCAACTTACATTTCCAGTGAAAAACTGGTGATAGCAAGCTTTCTAATCGAGCTGCTAGCAGCGAAAAAGCCTTCGAGCTTAAGAAAAATGTCTGACATCAAGCGCAAGACGCTGTGTATCCCAGTGAATGGGACCTACAGAAAGTATTTTGTGTACTTGTTTGGTGCCTAATAAAAAGAATTAGAGCGGTAAGGTCCTCACACTCGACGCTGCTCATTACATTCTCGTGGAATGGTAGGCCACATGGCCTGGATGATCTGGGAAACAAGCAACAGGAACACAGGTCCCTTCATCTGTAGCATCAGAGAGTGAGCATATAAATCAGCAGCACTTCTGCTTTCAAGTTTCACTGCTACTGTTGCTAAGAAGACAAAAAGACCAATGTTCCTGGCGTCGTGCGAGGTAGTCCCATGTAACTAGCCCCCTCCCCCCTCCTATACATCAAAAGGTGCAAAAATGCTCTCACAAGACCGACTGACCGCCATGTCCGAAAACTGGCCCGCGCCAACTTCCGGTCAGACAGTAGTCACATAACCAGATGTGCGCAAAAATCCGGCTGCAAACCACCACAGGTCATGCAGCCAGAGTAGCTAATGGCTTTATGCTTATAAGGCGCACCAAAATGAACAGATCACTAGTTAGGTAGTACGGTAAATGGCCCCAACAAAACGAAGGCTGGGAAGTTCAGTACCACGGAATTTTTTTTATAAAAAGCTCAGGAAATGAAAAAAAAAAAAATGTGCCCGTCATTAAAAATATCTGGCAAAGCAAATTGGAAAATGACTTCAACATTGATTTTACGGATACGTCCAGCCACCTGCAAAATGCAATAAAATGACGTGCTCCGAAAGCGAGACTGAGTAACTTTGGTTTAGCAAGAACATCATAAAAGTGGGTGTCGCTCGGGAAAAAAGAGTTAAATTAGTTAGGATTTGTCAGTGAGCTGTTTGTCTAATCGTCCCTCGTCCTCCTGCTCGCTCCTCCGACCACATTGTGGAAAGGGCGAGTAGAACGGGAGCGTTGCTCGCAGCGCAGTCTGCTTTCCGGTATTTTTGGATTCTTTTACTGTATATAACAAGCACATGGCCAGCAACCTGCATCGAAATATGCTCAAGTGCACACGTTGACATCAACTGCGCTCATTCATCCAAGTCGCAAGGGAAAAATGACGTAAAACGGAAACTACGACCCTTTCATCGAACACAAACTAAATACAGAGTCTTTCAGGCACAAGCATTTGTGAAGAAAGCCCAGCAGTAACTTCCTTTTGATTTGCGCGAAAATCTAGTAAGAACGGCTAAAAGAACGCAAATCCAGGAATTCTAGTTGGTACTTTGATCTCCTATGAGATCCTCACAGGAGTAACAGAAAAAGCAAGTAAATAGTAACAATAATTAAAAAAAAAAAACTTAAGGAGGAACGAACAATAACGCGTGACTGGAGGCCAGTTTGGTGTTTTTCCAATAAACTATTCTGCACACCTCAGAACGCACTACATCTGTGCAATTACTTACGTAGTGCAGAAGCGCGTATTTAATGCATTTGAAAAATCGTATTTGTGGTATCTGTTTTAAAACACAGCAGGGGCCAAACACCACCTCACGTTTTTTGCCCAACGAAAGGGAGAAATGGGGCTTTTTGAAAGCCTAGTTTTCGTAGTTCTGGAGTTGGAACAGTTGAAAAGAGAGATAGAGGGTTTAGCAGTGATGAAATTATTCGTGAAATGTGCAAATTAATGAATTGTTTTCTTTAGTGACTACAAAAAACGGCCGCCAGAAATCGTCTGTGTGAAAAGAAACGCGAAAAACGGCGCACGAAAGCGCAAAAAAGTGTAATGTGTGGAGAGGACTAGTGGTATCGAAAATTAGAGCACTTCCCCTCTACGAATCAAGCTGATCAGGTTAACCGGATTACTGTCTCACAAGTAACAATACAGACTGCAACGAACAAGGATTGCTGATGCGACCATGCGTCTTTGTGGCAAACTTGCAGATTGCTAATACCAAAAACGGTTCCTGCCCTATGGTTTAAGACTTGGACTCATGCTGGTTGGGTTTTGGCCTCTGCCCGCTGGCAAAGGGGAGGGCATCGGCTGGGATGAAGGCTTTGCATTACCAAGCCGCTTGGCCAGCATGTATGATTACCAGTTTTCTACATGAAGCCCGGTCGTTTTTCCGGTGAATGATCGTTCACTGAAAAAATACAAATTTGAAGGAAGTCGGAAGAAGATTATGAAATCTGCAAAATGCAACAGCTTTCAAGCTTGCGATAAAACTAAATATTTGCCGTGTCTGCGTGCAGGGAATTTCACCTCCAAGCTTGATTAAGACCAAACGTGAACATAGGATATACCTGCAAAGTTTCAGCCTCCCAGCATGTCCGGTGCGCGAAATAGCCACATCGCTATATCTATGCAGCGCCCTAAGTCGCGGAACAAGTGCAAATCGAAACTCAATTTAGACAAACGATTTTCCATATAAGCAATAAAATATTCTGACAAAATTTCAGCTACTGTTTTCCGGCTAGTTTTCGAGTTAGCACGGTGTCAACTGTGAACTTTAATGTCACCGTAACGGCAGTACAAGCGCGCCCGATACCTGGATTTGAAACATTTGGCTCATACATGCACAGAAAATATCCTTGTAAAGCTACAGCTTCCTGTCTTGTCTGGTTCACGAGATCGTTTCCCACCAAAGAAATTTGCATATTTTTCGGAACTTCATACACGAGATTTAGGCGCGTACGGGTGAAGTTTTTAATCATTGATGACGCGCACCACGCGGACCCGTGCGATCATGCATTTTTGCAGAATTTCGTGCTGTAGTAAGATCGCTCAGAAAACCAGTAGCTGGAATTTTTGACAAACTGGTCCTCGAATTTCGGGAAGTTAATTGTGCACCTACGTAGTGCTTGAACAGGGAACATTTCCTTAAAATTCCAGCTTTCCAACTTTTGTGATTCCCGAGTTAGCGATTTCCCCGTCAAAAAAATTCACGGGGCTGTAGAACACGCACACCTCGGGGCTGAGTTTGAAATCTTTAAGTTGTATGTGGACTGGGAATATCTCTTCAGGCTTCCAACTTTCTTGGTTTCCAAATTAGCCAATTCCCCCCCGATAAATCTGACGGAGCTGTACGTAGGGACCACGCACAGCTGGGGGCTGAATTTGAAATCTTTGAGTTCCAAGTGGATGGGGAGCATAACCTCAAAACTTCAGTCCTCGACCTTTTCTGGTCCATGACTTAGCGATTTTCCCGCCAAAACTTTCACGGGCTCGCACGTGAGGCCCAAACATGCGCGAAGGTTGGCACAGCAGTCCTGGGGTGGTACTTGACTGGAAAATCCACTGGCAAAATTTTAGCATCGGAGCTTGCTTGGTTGTCGAGTTGGAATACTCGGACAGACGCACACCCATATATACACACAAACATACACACATACCGGGGTCGTCACAATGTGCGTTTTTACGTATGTGCAAATGTAAAAACGCATAAAAAGGGAGAGTGACGCATGGGATGGGAACATGCCTTAAGATTTCAGCCTCCCGGCTTTCCTGCCAGCTGAGCTGAAATTGGGTGATAAAGTTCACTCGCTTCCAAATACAAACACGGTTGATTCTCGACAATATGCGTTTTTGCCTATATGCAAATTGCAAAAACGCATATTGGGACGACCCTGTCTG
>UYRT01079036.1:0-13269 GCA_900617915.1 Gongylonema pulchrum
AAAACCCATAAATTAATCCCCTATTTCCCAATTTTGTTGACAGCTTTAGCTGTCAAATCAAAAATCGGATCTCCAACAAAACCTTTTCTCACCCAAACCCCCAATCTTCAACCTTTCCTCCTATCGTCCACGCCTCTTTTAACCCACTATAAAAAGGCTCCTTAACACCATTCCAGGCTGTTGGTTTTAACCTCGCAATCGAGCTGGATTCTGTCTCTTCATCATACATCATCGACTACTGTTTACTACACTATCAACTCATTGTCTATTCGCAACCTGACTTCTCTCTACTTATTCAATTCCGTCACGTCAGTTAGTTTGCAATCTGTGTACTCTTCAAAACTGTAGCTCAGATGAGCTTTGGGACTGTTAATCGTAGAATTGTAGCATCATCGATGCAATTATTGTTGCCATAAAACTTCTTTTATAAAAACAGTGCCCACAAGAAGAAATTTGTTTGTACTATCAAAGTTATACCGCTGCTACTCAACTACGATCTAATAACTTCCTCTGGGTATATACAACAAGTATAATAGGGCTCATCATAGTTTTACTTCGTTCACACACGCTTCTACTGCATAAATTTACACATCTTAATCACGTATCGTCATCCATTTTAAAATATATTATTAAAATTTTACTAAACCCATAAATTAATCCCTTATTCCCAATTTTGTTGACAGCTTTAGCTGTCAAATCAAAAATCTTTTCTCATGTACCCAAACCCTGTCCCCCAATCTTTAGACCTTTTCTGCAATAAGTCCATGCCTATTTCTACTCTCTATAAAAACACTCCTCAACACCACTCTTAGTTGGCTGGTTTTACTCCTTACACACATCATCGACTACTGGTTTTTCTACACTTTCGATTTACTGTTTTTCTACACATTCGAATTGACTTTATTCACACAATTTTATGTCTTATTCAATTTCGTCTCGTCAGTCAGTTTTCAATTTTCTTATTGTTTAAAGTTATATCTCAGACAAGCTTTGAGACTGTTAATTGTTGCACATTTATCACATCACTGGTGCTATGACAATAAGACATAAATTCCTTCGTTATAGTGCCCACAAAAAAAGGCTCGTTCGTATTCTCAGTGTTATACAGCTGCCGCTCAACTACGACCTAATAACCTCCTCTGGGTATATATACAATAAGTATAGTAGGGCTCATCACAGTCTCGCTTCATCATTTCACACACGCTTCCTTTGCGCACATTACCCTTGAAACTTAATCAGTACATCATTATTGTTAAAAGGCTTACAGAAACAGTCTCATTTCGTTAAACTCTCACACATCATTACACACATTTTTTTTCAGACATTTCAGAGGCAGCATCGAGTTATTACTTTTAGTCTTACAGATAAAACTGCATTCACTACATAATTTTACTGATAGTTACCACACACACATACACACACACATACACACTCGCACACGCACACATTTCATTAAAACTTTAGAGACACCACACATTTTTATTAAAATATTTTACAGGTGGTATCTACGTTTATCAAAAACTTAACTGTAACCAGGCTGGAACGCACCAGGCTCTCCAGTGCGATTATGCGTTTTTGCACTAAACTCACAGATCGCTATCAGCAAGAATGATCCCTACGCTGCAGCCTAACACTTGGGCTCATATTGGCCGTGCCTTGACCTCTTCCGGCATGCAGGAGGAAGGGCATCAGTTGAGATGAAGGTGGTGCATTATAGAGCCGCACGGACATCCAGGTGCACGATTACCGGTTTTTTGCATGAAGTCCGGTCATTTTTTCGGTAAACTCGCCTTTTGAAAAAATGATAAATGCAAATTTCTTGAAAAAAATGCAAATTTCCAGTCCACTAAAAATTGGAAGTATTGCTCAAGAGTTTGTCAAAAAATCCATGTTCCTTTACATATACGATTGCGGTTAAGGTCCGAGCTGCGAGCGATTTTTTTTTTTTGAAAATATGCAAATTTTCAGTTCATTAAAAATTGAAAATATTTCTCGAACGGTCGTTTTTCAAAAAAATCATATTCATTTGCATGTACAACTGCGGTTCAGGTCTGAGCTGCTGACGATTTTTGGGTTGAGGAGCTGCTTGAGGCTGTGGTTGGGGAGCTAGACAGCTGAGTTTAAAATTTTTATTTCGCACGTGCACAGAGAATATCCCTGCAAAGTTTCAGCTTTCTATGTTGCCTGGTCCGCGAAATCGTTTCCCGCCAACATATTTCTTTGGGGGTCCCGTACGCGGGGTCTAGGCGCGTACGGGGAAAGATCTTAAAACGGGAGGATGACACACGGGGTAGAAACATATATCCAAAGTTTCAGTCTCCCAGCTTTCCTGGTTACTGAGATGAAAGGGGGTAACAAAATGCACTCGCTTTCCGAACATGCACACAGACAGCCTCTCAACAATGCGTTTTTGCTGGCTGTAGCAGCGCTATAGCGCTGCACAACAAAAACGCGTAAGAAGCAGTCCACTTCTTAGTTGTATTGTACTTACAATGACTTTGTGGCCGTCATCGCGCCGTTAGATTGGTGTGTTTAATTACTGGAACCGGCCGTTGCACCGAAATCATCGTCAGGGGCTCCCAGTTTTCCACTTGAGCGGAGGAGCACACTCGCGCGCCGCTGCTTTTACTAATTAGCAAAACTGCAGTATTCCAAATCCTCGGGGCAAAGCGAATTAAGTGTGTGGAAAGCGATTTGCTGGTTGCTGAAGTTAAATTGCTGACTTCGGTCGCGGTATCGGAAAAGGCTTTACAAATAAACTTATTCAGATCTAAGCCTTGTCACAAATGCTCCGCAGTGCTGCTGCAGTAGCACGAAAATTCGTTCCTCACAGAGAGTATCCTCTTTTGCTATAGCTGGAGGAAGAGGAACGGCCTTCGATAAGTAATCGGTAGTAAGTGTTACTGAAATTCAGCCACCGCTCTTTTGGACCTTGTTATCTCCTTTCGTTCGCCTGGCAGGATTTTCCAAATCTTCAGCGCTTCCTTCACTACATGCACTTCTCGTCATGACCTCCACGCGTGACTACTCCATTTGCACACGTTCCTCTCGGGGACGGTAGCATCAGTTCTGAGCAGGCAAGTACATTCCCTTCTGGCATCATACTCTAAAATAATCAACAGTATTACTGAAACTGGTGTCGTTCGTGCGTGCAATCTTCGCCCGGACACTCTGATGCATCGCAGCACGTAGAGGAACAGCAAGGTTTCTCAGCTATTCGGAAGACAAATGATAAATTTTGCAACAAGGTATCATTTCTGCGTCTTCATCGGGCGCTGCATTTCTTATGATTTTCGCAAATGAAAAGCAGTCTTCCGCGCCTTCAGGGAAAATTGACGAGGCTCCCCTACAATAAAGCATATTTACGAGAATGAACGTGAAGCTATGGTTATGTCAGAGTCTGAAAGTTCGATGTTAATAAATCTACGCATCCCGCAAGTCGTGTGATAAGTTAAAGATGACTCCAACCTTCGCACACACTCAAAACAGCTAACTTGGAGGAATTAGCCGTGCATGGGCTGCTTTCTTGAGCTGCGAAGCCCTCTTCTCATCCGCTGCAACAAGCCTTGCTAGAGTAGTTCGAGTTATTGTGTAAAATGAGCTGCAAACGGTGAGTGCTAACTTTCTTCACATTCAGCTCTATATACTTATATACTTTTATGAGGATGCGTGGGTAGGCGTTCTGCAGATATGTATTTTTTTTCGAACAAACTGGAAACAGTGTACTTCATCCACTGAAAAATATCACAGTTTTACAAAAACATGGAAAATACAAGTTAGTGAGCGCCTGAACTTCGCAAAGAAAGACAGCAGAATAAATGCAGCAGTGAGCGAGAGGTACTTCAACCGTTCATTTTGAAAGCCCCTAACAAATCAATAAATTTTCTTTAGAGTTTCAAACTGAAAAATTTGCATTAATATCCGGAAAATGCACTAACCGGTCGATTTCAAAAGGGAATACTGAAGGCGCTACGTGTAGCTATCCCAAACTATATTCAAAAAACTTAAAAAAAAAACCCGACCATCAGCTTTTGGGTGTCTTAGTATACAACGTTTTTTGGTCGCAGAAATGAAGACCAGGAACCAGGATGTCACACAAAGTGCAAAGTAGTCAATCCACTCCTCGGACAAAAAAAACTCATTTTATTATTTTAGGTATTTTGTAAGCCACAGCTAGGTCTAATGTGCTGTTATGAGTGATTTGTAGGACTGAAATTTGCCACTTGCTACGCGACACTTTAACTTTGTTCAATCCTTCGCTCTACTATTTTGTAAACTTCTACAGTTTCATTCCCTATTGCTTGCTTGCTCACTGCTTTTATAAAAATATATGCAGTTTCTCTCATTCTGGTTTAGGAGTTGCAACATCAAAGACAAGGTGATGATGCTCAACACACACCAAGTACATAAATGGCTAACGTCTTATCAACTGAAACTATCAGGAAACCGTTGAATTGATTACTCCTTCACAGGAGGAAATGAACATTAATATCGCAGACAGGCTCACCATTAGGTAATGCAGAACTGATCAAACCATCCAGGAAAGCTTCTTGCATATCTAGAGAACCAGATCATGAGTTACTGCTGATCCAGGTATTCAAGTAAAGGAAGTAAATTTGAAAAGAATTTAAAAGGGACTCGCAATTTTAACTTCTCCTGGAAAGACGAGTAATCGCTAATGCGGAGAAAAGCAGTTCAACAAACACCTGACTGCTAGCTTTCACCGCACCTAAACATGATAAAATGCTCACATTTTACGTAACATTCTGAATGAAATGAGTACAACTGAGCTTTGCATTTTCCATCAGGCTTAATTTTCAACGATATGTAGCACAAAACTGCAAATGAATTAAGTGTTCACGGCTCGTTATAGACCAAGCGCATCAGGAATGTATTCAGCGGAGACCACATATAGTTGTTGAGATGCTTCCCATGTATCAGAGTGCAATCCAAGAAAACGAGTCGGAAATTTGGAAAGGAAAGCCAAGTGTTTCCTCCTACTTTTTCACTTTTAAATAAGAAAAGTTAAACACAGGAACCTGGACTAAAAAAGCGGAAAATGGGAAAAGAGGGCTGTTTAGTTGAAAAGATGACAAGTTTTAGTAGTGGTAAATCTAGAGTTACGGCAGGGAGCGATACAATCAAAGATTCAGTAATAAATGATGGGAAAACATGTATTTCCCGTGATGCCTGATAATGCACATTCATGGTTCTCATCCAGCCAAGTTCGCAAAACTATCCCTGATTTCCATTCAGTGAACTGAGGAAGAGTGTTGCAACTTTCAGGCAGAGCGAATTTTCAAAAGAATGCTCTTCCCAGAATTGGTCTTAAAATAGCACGCCACGCAACCATTGTAACCGAGCACCCCTAGGTCGCCGATTAACAGTATTATTGCTGTTATCGCCACTATTATTGTTATTACTATAATCACCACTATTATTGTTATTACTATAATAACGCCAAAACTACCCGAACAGTTAATGCGCAAATTCGGTGTTACTGAAATGCAGTCACACGTCGGAGAGCAATTGTGCCAGGATTTAGGAACTGAACTGCATGTTTTCAGTTAGTTCCAATCGCCAGCACAAAACAATCGGAATTATTTTCCTAAAAACCGGATTGTAGACATTTACATATAATACTGCCAAATCAAACACCGATTTGGATGAAGTGAGCATTGAAGGCGCTTTCTGGATCACATCAATACACACACATACATACATACATACATACATACATACATACAAACGAATACGCACGCATGCACGCACGCACGCATGCACGCACGCACGCAGAAACAAACAGACACATACATTCACGCAAGAACAAAAAAACAGCAAGTGACAAGGCAAATATATCACAATTAAGCAGCAGCAGCAGTAGTAGCAATAGACATATGTACAAAACGGAACAAAGCAGCGCAACAGATGCTGTCAGGAACGGATGAATGGAATATATCGCATCAATGTTGTCTTACGATTGTGCTGAGAGTCACTGGTTTCCGGTGCTTGTAGGATACCCAGCTGCGCTTGCGTCAACAGACACAGTGCTGACGCTACTGCTAAACCGGATGTACCATGGGGTGTGAACTGTCGACCACCGGTCGGTAAACGTACAGCCAGTGTAAATATTCCGGATCGGTAGTTACTGCACGGTTCAACCGATATCGGAGTAGCCATCTCAAAACAAAACAATTATCCACATGTAAAAATGACAATAATTAGGTGGCACAACAATACCAAGTCTCCTCAGTGCAACCACCGATTACCGCCCACGAAATATAAGGGCGAAACACGGCTAGAGTCAAAATGTTCAAGTTTTTGTTTTTCAAAGAATTTCCACCGCAAAAGGAGGATGCCAACTCTGCAACAAGCTAATATGAATTTAAACTTAGAATTTCGAAAATTCAAAATGTAAATTTATCGTAAAAAGAAATTTGTGAAATGCTGAGTGTTCGAAAATTTGCACTTATGTGCAAGGAAAGATGATACCACAGATGGGCATGGACACGAAAATTTCGGAAATATCAAATTATGTAACACTTACCAAATTGGCCTGAGGAGATGTGAGTTCGAGCCTCACGGAAGCGAATGGGCGAGAAGCCATTTGCTCAATTTCATCGTAGCGCCTCTGATTTCTTCGGAATACTTCAATGCGTAATTTGATCATCCACAATAAACCCGCAACAACAAGGAGAACAACAAAACACCTGCAACTCATATTTCGCTGAAGCAAAAAAAAAAATCGACAAGTCAATTAGTGTTATATGTGCTGCAGTAAAATAGCACTTTAAAAAAACTAGAAGTCCTGCACTGCCATAATTCGTAATATCTGAAGAGGATGGAAAAACAATGCTCGGTAGCATGAACAGTGCTAACAAAAGTCCATTTTTTTGGTAAAAAATTTAAGCTGGCATGAAGTCAATATGTCCGGCATGAACTATTAACTCATTTGACACTCTGATTAACTAACCAATTTAAGCGATGAGAATTCAAGCAGCAATAATTGCCTTCACTATGAAGCAAGCAGCACTGTACAGCACTACATTATATTATTATATCAATAACTGACGTAACTATAAATGAAAACTTACGCTGCAAAAATCACAAAAAATAGGACCCAATTTATCGGAGGTGACTGCGAGAACGAAATCTGAATTTTGATTGGAGTGGAAAAGTTGTAAACCTTAACCTGAAACACAAAATTGTCTGTGTTATACGCCAATTTGCTTAGAATACTTTTGAATTCTCTGTATAAAAGATGCGACCCAAACTTTAACCAAATAGTAGTATATTTATAATCGGACCGGTTGTAATTCATAGCCTACTTTTTCAGTCATGCAGTTGGCAACTTTTCCAGTTGCTTTAGCTGATGCCGCATCGCCTGATGATAAAAATGCTGGAGATCCTAATATCTGTTTCGCTTTCTGAAGAGATTACTAGCACAAAGCTTTTCCCCACTGAAGCATTTGCCAAGGAATTAGCTGTTTAGAGGTGCCAACGGTGCACATTGCATTAATACCTCATCAAAAATCGCTGCCAATCCTAACCTACGGACCAATAGGAAACAATATCATTATACACACAGAGATTTGTCAGCTGTTAAAGTCATCCACGTAGTATCGATGAGCAACTCCCAATGTCACTAAGTCGCAGAAATGCATCCAAATATATATCCCAAATCATCCTCTTCTTCTGTCCACTTACATGCAGTTTTTGCCCACCTTTATTATGTAGATGCGTCACTCGTTCGAAGATAAGTACATGACGCTTAACAGTGGCCGACAGAACAAAAACGGCAACTTCTCTAACGCTGCATTCACAATCACAGCGATACAGTGTATGCCCCTTAACTGATGGTGCCTCATTTTTTGCACTGTAAGGAAGGCGCAAGTCCAAATTGTATGCGCGGGGATAAAACAAGGTGCAGTTCAGAGCCCAAATTACAAGCAACTTGTTCCAAACTATCCGTCGCTAATACGCTTAGCACGCGCACGACGCATCCTTTCATAAAGTGTGAAGTGAAAACAACATCTTGGACATGAAAAATTAACGACATCGGCCATGCTGCAGAATGAATTCGCATTGCATCGTAGTCCATCGACAAGCATTCCGCCCTGACAACAATTCGCCAAAAAAGACTCCACTGACTTGACCAGACAAAATACTGCACCAATTCATGAAGAAAATCATTCAGGCACAAACCAAAAACGTTGTATTGGCATCAGTTCCGAAAACGAATCCCGGCTCAGCATTAGCACTGTAGGTTCGTCGAATTCCATTCTCGTCGCAGACGGTTCTTGTCATCAGCAATTTATTCGTGCCAGGATGTCCCTCGAAAACTGATGAATTAATACTCATCGAAACCAGTGCCTTCTCCAATTTTGGCGATTCGCATACTATTGTGAACTGAACATCAGTATCTTTCTGCAATATAATTATTTGGGGACATAAAATGTAACTATTCTTGCAGCAAAAGTGAGAAAAAACGCGTTGAATAAGCAAGAGCTGTCCAAAGTACAGAGGTAACTAAATTGTAACACAAAAAAATCCAAACATGAAACGCGCAGCTTCCCCTTCTTGCAATTTTATGTTTTTATGCTCAATTTTACGCTCCTCCCTACATTCAGATGCTTCTAACAGATTAAAAAATTCAAATAAAGCGAAAGGCTCGACTTTGAATCCCAGGTTCGGCTTCGAATTTTAGCTTTTATTTTTTTAATTAAAGCCCCAAAACTAAAATCCGAAGTTGATGAGAGTTCCCGATTTTCTATTTTTTTATAAAACAAATGTTTTTGAAGCTTTGAATTCTTCCTCCCTTTTGTTATTTTTTGGATCCTGTGCAAAAATATTTATGTAAACAGCAATAATATATGTGAAGAGAACCTTGTGTGGTGTGCTGAAGAAATTGATTTGATTGACATATTTATCTTTTGGATCATCCTGATCAAGTTTGAAGGTAAAAATAAAATCCACCGTCAGCTCATCTGAAAGGACTCAAAGCAACAGCGGAGGAAGACGAAACCGACCGAGCTTAAATTTTGATCCATATCATATATGTTAGTAAAAAAATAATGTTAGTAAAAAATGAGATCTTTTTTTATGCTTTTCGTGTTGCAACAGTTGCACAAAACGCATACTGTCAAGACCCTGTCTAAGCGTGTGTTTGTGTGTATGTGTTCCTAGCGCATTTTACTCGGGGGTTTCAATTCGGGAACCAGAGAAACTAGAAAGCTGAATTTTTAAAGGGAGACTCCCCTACCTGCCTGTGACTTCGCAAATTCAAATTCAGCATCCAAGTGCGCCTAGGCTTCATGTACGGTCAGGATAAAGTTTTGGGGCCTAAATTAATAACTCAGGAAACACAAGAGATAGGAAGCCAAAAATTTAGAGGAATTTTCCTTACCCATGTGTGACCTCGTAAAGTTAAATCCGGCCTTCAACTGCGTCTAGGAATCGCACATGGACACGTGTGCGATTCCTAGGCGCATTTAAAGGTTGTCCTCCCACCATTCCAATATCTGCTAATGAATTAATTGGTGCCATATGCTTAACAGTCCAGTTGTAGTGAATAGTGGAAAACTTACAGTAGCATAACTGATTATTTTCAGGATCACCGTAATACTTCGGCTCGCACTTGCTACAGTTTTTGCCAGTCACACCTTTTGTAGTACAATAGCAGTCACCAGTTTCCCTATTACATGCTGTCGCTTGCCCATTACAGAAACACTCTAAAAAAATTATTTTAGTAAACCACTGACTTATGGTACTGGCAAAGTTGAAGCAATTCGCTCAATTTTCATCACGAAATGGAATAGTTTTTTGAGCATGGCAAAATTAATTGGATGCCCACATATCCAACACAGAAGTGCAGAAACTAAACAGACTGAAAAGACAATTATTCGTAAAAAAGAAGTGAACGCAGTTTTATTAGAGAACCATTTTGTCCGAGAAAAATCAAATTTTGATGGTTTACATGCTCCATGCAGCTTAAATACTTAACCACAGCAAAAATGTTCCAGCTCACCTTGTCATATTTAACCAATAGAAGAAAGAATGAAATTAGGAAACCCGAGGGGAATAATAACTGTGTCAGGTAATTTTTAACAAGATAATTAGAAGCAACAATTTTTTGTTCGGGAATCGTCAGTACTTTCACTAATTATAGGCCCTTTCCGGATGCTGCTGGTAAGAGAGACATGCAAATTCACTCCGGCCTGAACTTATCACGCCTATATATACAAGCAATGGCGAGTTGTTGTGATTTTTATTTTCAGTAAGCTAGCAGAGAGAGGCGGAAGTACCGGTAATCGGAACAGGATTAGCTTCGAAATTCCTGAACAAAGTCTGGCCTCATCGGCAAATATGCAAATGTGAAACGCTTTACTGAGACGCCACTACAGGTCGCCAACAAAAGACAACGTTGAAATCTACACTTATACTAGAGCTCAAAAGAAAGCTAACAGCAAGCACTGGAAACCAAAATTCGAGTGTGGAATAGCATTCAGAATAAGTAAGATATTTCATCATTCAAATTAATGTTTTGCATCCGGTATCAATCTGCTTACAGAGCAATGTCAACTAAAAAAACTGAAATTTTGCCCTCCAAACAAAAGCCTACAGTCTTTTAGCTCCTCATGGAATCAATTAAAACTAATTTCGAGTCACTGCAAAAAGTGTGAGTTGTAAGATTATCCAGGAAAATAAAACTCCCACTGTTTTTATCACGTACAGATCCAACCACGCACTAGCAGATTCACAAATAGTTGCGAAAAATAACAAAGTGCAACAAGCTATTTGTGAATTTCAGTCAAAGCACTGGCATATGTTTGCTACTTTTCTTCCATTATTAATACGGTTTTTTGAATTTACTCAGTTTTTCACCTTCTGTAAAAAAAAAACCTTTCGGTTTTATTGGCTGGCGGGAATTTGGAATATACAAAAATCAAACCTTCACATTTCCCACCGTTTCGAGGATCACCATAGAAGCCATCAGCACAGTACTGACAGTGTTCACCGGTTGTGTTATGTTCACAGTGTGTACAGTTCTGCTCTTCGATGTTCCATTCAAGCGAGCGTCGTCTCACCGTGCAGTTGCTATGCCCATTGCACTGGCAAGCTGGAAAAGCAGTCTCAGTTTGCGGTTCTCTCCTTCATTTCTTCCGCTTAATAAAACTTCGACTCTTTCGTTAGCATCCGTAAGAAATTCGTCAAAAACAACTAATTCTCAAAAATGCATCATACTCTTTACTACTCAAATCTAACAATCGATACAACTCCACAGAACAACTGCATTTACGCATACAAATGCCTATGCCCGACTACCCCAAAAAAATCAAAATCAACTAAATGTCGAGTGTCTTGACTATGTGAGTAATGTGATACCATTCAAGGCTGTGGTGGGAAGTACAATTTACTATGAAGAGGAAGATGACAGAGTCACTATACACCGGTGTGTGACAGCAATAAATATCATTCGACAACACCTGTAGGTGGTGTATGCAGGCAGCATATAAGAAAGACAAAAGATGGCTCAACTCATAGGCGGGTCCAGCCTTTCTTAGCGGCGCAGGCACCAGTGCTGCAAAAGTCCGGGTCTAAAGCTAAAAGTAAACTAAAGAGTAAACTAACTCTGAGCAGACTGCAGCATCCAGGTTGACCCCAGAAGTGCAGATGGCAGGATTTCAGGAGAAAGGATCACTCCCCGGCGTTTAGAAGAAGCGATGACTACCTCTTCTTCTCTTATCCCCTGAAGATTAAGCCACAACTGTTAGAGTTGAAAGAAACAGCTGTAAAAAATATGATTCTGAAAGAAACTGTTTTTAAGCGCACCTGAGCAGTTTGTAAAGTACCACTTTGACTTGCCGTCCTTGGGACATGCCGTCTGGTTAGTCGGAGATTCCAGACTACCCGGTAAACACCGTCCCAAACCTGTGCCTGAACCATCATCGCACCAACCACATTTCGGCCCCACACGATGACATTCCGCACATGTCTTCTGTTTCGAACAATCCGATGGATCTGGAAAATGTTAGCAGTTACCACTATTCGTTTGCCGACAGGTGATTGTAAGCACAGGATGAAGTGCACAGCTTGGATTTAAATTAAACGATGAAACGCCAATTTCGAGCCCCTCTCTCCCCCGCCTTCTTTCTCCCTGCCTTGAAATAGATCAAACAGTTGGTATTTTTTAATGCTGGCTATGCTCTGGAAATTTGACAGAGATCTGGACAGGACTTAAAACGACAGAGCTTAAACGCGGAAGGGTGAAAGCTGTTTTTAGATCTTTAATCTCAGCACACGCAAGAAATACGCATATGAAGTTTCAGCATATTAATGTGCACATATGTTAATATATAATATGCTAATATTTTAGCTGTTCAGAAATGCCTTTGCCTCTAGCAGTAAAATTTAGAGGGGGATTTTAGTTTTTATGCGTTTTGTGCTGCAACAGTCGCTCCTCTCCGTGTATGCATGTATGCGTTTATGTATGAATGTATGTGCGTGTGTGTGCATGTGGGTGTGTCCGACTGCGTTTTGCCACGTTTGTAACTTAAGCGTCACTAAAATAAGCTGAAATTTTAAAGGGATTCTTGTACTCGCGTGCGACCCCGCAAATTCAAATTCAACTTTCACGTATTCCTACGTCTCACTTATGGCCACGTGAAATTTTGTAACGGAAAAATTACTAACTCGGGAATCAAAAGGGCTAAAGAGCTAAAATTTCAGGAGAACCCTGCAAATTCAAATTCAGCTTTTAGATACGCCCCAGCATTACGTATGATGCGTGAAAATCTTGGTAAGAAAATCGCTAACTCGGGAATTTCAGCGCGAAAGTCACTACCACGTCTGAAATTATGGGGGGGATGTGCCCCGTTCACGTGCGACCCAACGGTTTCAAATTCAGCGTTCATGTATGCCTATGTTTCACGGACTCTAGCATGAAACTTTTGCCGTGAAATTTCGCAGTCTTGAAACCAGACAACACATTGACTATTTTTGGACACAACGGCTTCAGTGAAAATTCTTAAAAGCAAATGTCCGCTGTGCGAAATGCATGATCACTCTGGCCATCCTGGTGTGTACCGCTATTTTGTTACTTTCCCTGTAGTATTAATTCTTTTCAATACATGTGAAATATATCAAATTTGTGCTAAAAAGCAAAAAAAAAAGTCACCCATCTGGCAAGCGTGCTGATTACTAATTGTGTTCGTAGCAGTAATCCATGACTGGCATTGCCCGTATGGGAAGCTGATCATATAGGCATCC
>UYRT01079038.1:1493-16427 GCA_900617915.1 Gongylonema pulchrum
TACCTCGTGTCATCCTCCCGTTTTAAGATCTTTCCCCATACACGCCTAAACCCCGCGTACGGGACCTCCAAAGAAATTTGTTAGCAGGAAACGATTTCGCGAACCAGGCAAGGTAGAAAGCTGAAACTTTGCAGGAATATTCTCTATGCACGTGCGAGATAAAAATTTTAAACTCAGCTCTCTAATTCCTCAACCACAGCCTCAAGCAGCTCCTGAACTCAATAATCGTTAGCAACTCGGACCTGAACCGCAATTGTATATGCGAATGAACATGGATTCTTTGAAAAACGACCGTCTGAGCAATACTTTCAATTTTTTAATGAACTGAAAATTTGCATATTTCAAAAAATTCGTTCGCAGCTCGGACCTTAACCGCAATCGTGTATGTAAATAAACCTGCATTTTTTGACAAACGACCGCTCGAACAATACTTCCGCTTTTTAGTGAACTGGAAATTTGCATTTTTTCAAAAAATTTGCATTTTTCATTTTTTCACAAGGCGAGCACTTACCGAAAAAACAACCGAACTTCATGCAGAAAACCGGTAATCATGCACCTGGATGTCCGTGCGGCTCTATAATGCCCCACCTTCATCCCAACTGATGCCCTTTCTCCTGCATGCCAGAAAGGATCAAAGCACGGCCAATATTAGCCCAAGTGTTAAGCCACAGCGTAGGGATCATTCGTGCTAATAGCGATCTGCGAGTTTAGTGCAAAAACGCATGATCGCACCGGGAAGTCTGGTGCGTTCCAGTCTGGGCTGATCCCCTCCCTTACGCAGTGGGGAAGGAAGTCGACTGAGCTCAAGGAGTTGCATTATAAGGCCGCGTGGACCTTCGATGGGCATAATCATCAGTCTTTGCACGAAGCCCGGTTGTTTTTCCGGTGAATGCTCGTTTATCGAAAAAACGCAAATCTGAAGGAAGTAGGAAGAGCATTATTAAATCTGCGAAATGCATCCGCTTTTGAATTGGCGACAAAATTGAGTATTTTTCGTGTTTGCTTGCAGGGAACTTCACCTTCAAACTGAATTAAGACCGCACATGAATACAGAATATCCTTGCAGAGTTTCGGCCTTGCAGCTTGTCTGGTAAGCAAAATAGCCTCTTCGACACAAACATCTTTAAAGTGCCTTAAGTGCCCCGGCGGCAAGTGCAAATCGAAACTCAATTTATGTATACAATTTTTCATATGGACGATAAAATCTACTGACAAAATTCCAGCTTCTCTTTTCCGGCTAGTTTTCGAGTTATTACAGTGTCAACTGTATAGCTTGACGTGACCGTGCGCGCAGCATAAGTGTGTGCAATAGCTCAGTTTGAAATCTTTAGCTTGCACATGCCCAGAGAATATCCCTGCAAAGTTCCAGCTTCCTATCTCGTCTAATTCGCGAAATCGTTCCCGTCAAAGAAATACGCATATTTATTTCGGGGGTTTGTACGCAAGATTTAGGCACGTATGCGCGAAGATTTTAAAACGGGAAGATGACACATGGAGTAGGAATATAACTCCAAAATTTCAGCCTTCCAGCTTTCCTGGTTGCTGAGTTGAAAGTGAGTGGAAAAGTTTACTCGCTCCTGAACACAAACACACACACATACACACACACACACACGCACACACACACGGATAACCTTTCGACAATATGCATTTCTGCATTTGCATAAAAACGCATTAAACTCAGGCTGGAACGCAGCAAGCTCGCCGCCGCGATCAACGTTTCTGCACCAAGCTTGAAGTAATTAGGTCACTTGCATGGGTAGTTGTTGCTTCTCACCTACCCTGTGCGCTCAGTACTATAAATCATTGCAAATTTTGCATAAGCGAAAACAGCAATTCCCTTTTAGCGGTCATTTTTTGAAAACAACCCAGCTGTTTAAAGAGCAATTTTCTCGCCGAAAAATTTGAGTGCTCCTGCACGAGAACCACGCACACCTGCAGCCTGAATTTGAAACCTTTAAATCGCATTTGGACTGAAAATGTTCACCTAAAAATTTTATCTTTCTAGTTATTCTGGTTTTCGAATTAGCAGTTTTCCCTCCAAAACTTTCGCGAGGCCAATCGTGAACTGGGGGCATACCTAGGGACTGGGCTTAAAATCTAACTTGTATCTGGGTTGGAAACATCCCTTTTAAATTTCGTCCTTTCAGCTTTCCTGGATCACAAGTTAGCAATTCTCCCCGCCAAAAATTTTCAAGGAGCCGTTCGGGAGAACCACACAAGCCCAGTGGCTGAATTTGATAAATTTAAGTTGTGCAGGGGCGGGGAACACCCCCTTAAAATTTCGGCCTCCGAGCTTTTCCGGTTCTTGAGTTAGCCATTTTCTCGCAAAGCATTCATGGGGCCATACATGAGAACTACACAAGCCTGGGGAGCTAGATTTGATGACTATAAGTTGTACATGGGCTGGAAACATCCCCTTAAAATTTTAGCCCCCTAGCTTTTCTGGTTCCCAAGTTAGCGAATTTCCCGTCAGGGACCCTCACGGGGCCGTACGCGGGAACCACGAACAACTGGGGACTGAGTTTGAAATCTTTGAGTTCAATGTGGGCGGGGAACATAACTTCCAAATTTCAGCCTTCTGGTTTTTCTCGTTCCCAAGTTAGCAATTTTCCTGCCAAATTTTCACGCCTTCGCACGCAGGGCCCAGACGTGCGTGAGGGTAAATACCGCGGCCCTGGGATGGCACTTGGGATGGCAACTGACAAAATTTTGACGCCGGAGCTTGCTTGGTTGCCGGAGCTTGCTGAAATACCCGGACAGACGAACACACACACACACACACAACCAGGGTCGTCGCAATACACGCTTTTGTAATTAGCATTCATGCAAAAACGCATAAAAATCGATGGAAATGAAATAATGCAGAGTTGAGGACCCTGAACGGTCTTACGTGGAGAACAAAAACACTGCCCAAAATAATGATGTTTTTGACCCACCTCAACGAACACACGGCCGTTTCCTGCAATTCGCTGCGATAATGAGTTCTGATATCTATCACTAAGCAAATTATGTGGATCTGATGGGCACAGCCAGTCCACAAATAGTTAATGTACGATGTTCTTTTTTTAAAGCAAGTTAAACTGTAACAGAAATGTTGCTCGACTGCCTGAATATATTACCAGCGAAGGCGAAAATAGCGGAGCGTGTGAAGTGGTATGGTTTTTCCATATCGTGCAAGATGGTTGGAAACGCGGAATGGCCACCATAGGCAAACAAGTAAGTACCAAGTGCCATTAAGTAGTTCGAAGCCACGAATTTCTGATTGGTACCACGAACTGGCGCACATGTTGGATAATCCAGTACGGCACCGATCATGACCAAGAACAGCGCACACGTCGTTGTTACCATTGCTAGCACAACAGCCCACCTGAATTCATCTCTCAGACTGTAAAAACTCTTTATCGTAAAATCGGGTACAGTCATTTTGACCACAGTTTCCCTTCACTGTTGCGTTCACTAGTAAAGCTGCATGACAACGACCACGACATGCTGAGACCATCTCATTTCGCAGTAGCGGCTGAACCCCTGCATTAGCTATTTTGTTCGATCATGGTTATCGACACTAATCCCACTCATTCGTTTCCAGTGTTACGGAAATCAGTTTTTTTTTTCGCTTTTTTTCGATAGAGGTTGCTCATCGGCAGAACAAACTATTCGTTGTTACAATTTTCGAAAAAGTAGCTGTTTTATTTTTATTTCTGTTTGAAACAAACCAAACATACCAGAAATCCTGAGGTGATTTCAGGAAAGTTACGGGAAGCAAGCAAGCGCCAACTACCAGTATTATATAACAAAATGAAATTTCAGCACCGAAGAATGCATTGATGAAATCGTGGATGTTTTTCGCGGAAAGCAAAAGGAACACGACAGCTATGCCGAATTGCGTTGTGTCGATGCAAACTGATGCAAAATGCCTAAAACAGCAGACCTCTTCAGTAGTTATTCGCCATTATTCGTTGGAACAACTTCCAATCAAGAAGACCGGTTGAACTTTTGGTGAAAACTCCGGACATTACTGATCCGGATGTCGCAAGCTTGCTTGAAGCAGTTGTAGTGGCCACATAAAATTCTCCCTGGTCGTAGATTAAGTACGAAGTACCACCTCAAGCGACGTGCAAAGTCACTTTATAGGCAGTGTTGATTGATAATGTGCGAATGACAGACAAACCGGGGTGGTGGTTTAAGTCTCGGAGATCATGAAGGGGGAGAACAGGCGGGTAACTGATAGAAAAGACCATGACTGAAGACAGACACTGGCAACAGGAGGGATCTATGAGGGAGAGGGTGTCCCAATGGAGGGGTTTTTAAGCCACGCACAAAACTTCTACTGAGACGGGAGTTAGCCACCCAATATGTACTCATTTTTGGGTCTAGGGTTCTACAGCGAAAATTGCAATATTATATTTTTTGTTTAGGTAAGGTTTTAGGTATCGCGTTCAAGATTGCCAACTTACATCCTGAGCATTAAAAAACTCATAAGCGCATCCCCTCCCCCTCCCCTCTCTCCCTTCCCCCATAAACCTCGCCGTTTCCAATTCCTATCTCCAACCAAGGACCCTGCCTCTTCCCCTCGCCATGACCTCCGAGAGCTAAACCAACACTCATAAATTTCCACCCCCTCCCCCGCTTCCCTTCCTCCTCGCCCCACCCCGCTCAACCATTTTAAACCACAGCTCCTCCCACCCGGTCATCAAATATCGACACCCGAAGCCAGGTGAGTCAAGTTCAGCCGAGTTTTAGCAACTGGATGGTTACCGAAAAGAACTCAGGCTGGAATGCACCAGGCGGGCCGGTGCGATTATACGTTGCACTTTTCGTGCCGAGCAAGATCGCAAAGAATCACAGTAGTTAACCCTGTGACATATCGACCCTCGAAGTTCGGAAAGTCAATTGTGCAGCTATGTGGTGTGTTAGTTGTAGGTGTCGAATTCAGTGACCTAACAAATGGAAAGTTGCTGGTCCGCGAAAAAGACTGCACTAGAAAAGTTAAATTTGAAATCCTTCAGCCGCACATGGGTAGGGAACATTCCCTTAAAATTAAAGCATTCAGTTTTTCCCGTTCCCGAGTTGGCAGTTTTCCCATCAAAATTTTCACGTATTCGTACGTGAGTACCGGACGGTTTTAAGGAGCTGAATTTGAAATCTTTTGGTCATACATGTGTAGGGAACATTACCCTACACAAGTTTCAGCTTTCTAGTTCTTTTCATTTCCGGGTTAGTGATTTTCGCGACAAAATTGCCACGTGCCCGTGCGCGGGCCTCGGACGCTTCCAAACACCTGGTTTTGCTCGTAAATGAGTAGGAAACATTGTCCTAAAGTTACAGCTTTCTAGTTTTTCCCGTTTCCGGGTAGTAATTTCCACGCCAAAACTTTCAAATGTAGCGCATGTGGATCTCGGGCGCCTCTAAACCTGATTTTGGTTGCATATGAGCAGGAAACATACCCGAAAGTTTCAACTTTCTAACTTTTCCCGTTCCTGGGTTAGTAATTTCCGCACCAAAACTTTTACATGTAGCGTGCGTAGGCCTCGGGCGCCTCTAAACATCTGATTTTGGTTGTACATGAATAGGGAACATCCCCGCAAAATCTCAACTTTCTAGTTTTTCCCGTTCCCGGGTTAGTAATTTTCGCGCCAAAATTTCTACGCGCTCGTACATGAGCCCGAGCGCTTCTCAATACCTGATTTTACTTGTACATGAGTAGAGAACATCCCCGCAAAATTTCAACTTTCTAGTTTTTCCCGTTCCCGGGTTAGTAATTTTCGCGCCAAAATTTCTACGCGCTCGTACATGAGCCCGAGCGCTTCTCAATACCTGATTTTACTCGTACATGAGTAGAGAACATCCCCGAAAGTTTCAACTTTCCAGCTTTTCCCGCCTCCGGGTTAGTAATTTTCGCGTCAAAACTTTCAGATATAGCGTACGTGGATCTCGGGCGCCTCTAAACACCTGATTTTGGTTGTACATAAGCACGAATCATCTCCGAAAGTTTCAGCTTTCTAGCTTTTCCCGTTTCCGGGTTAGCAATTTCCGCGCCAAAACTTTCATATGTAACGTACGCGGGTCTCGGTCGCCCCTAAAAAACTGATTTTGGTTGTACATGAATAGGGAACATCTCCGTAAAATTTCAGCTTTCTAGCTTTTCCTGTTTCCGAGTTAGTAATTCTCGCGCCAAAATTTCCACGCGCTCGTACATGGGCCCGGACACTTCTAAATATCTGATTTTACTCGTACATAAGTAGAGAACATTTCTTCAAAGTTTCAGCTTTATAGCTTTTCCTGTTCCCGGGTTCGTAACTTCCGCGCCAAAACTTTCACATGCAGCGTACGTAGCTCTCGGGCGTCACTAAACAACTGATTTTAGTTGTATATGAGTAGGGAACCTCCTCGTAAAATTTCAGCTTTCTAGCTTTTTTCGTTCCCGGGTCAGCGATTCTCGCACCAAAATTCTCACGTGCTTCTACGTGAGCACCAGGCAGCTCTAAGGAGCTGAGCTTGAAAATTTTTGGTCGCGTGTGAGTGGGGAACATTCCCCAAAAGTTTCAACTTTTTAGCTTTTCTCATTTCCGAGTTATGAATTTTCCCGCCATAATTTTCATGTGCCGTGCGTAAGTCCCTGGTAGTTCTGGGCGGCTGGATTTGAAATCTTTTTGTCATACACGGGTAGGGAAAATTCCCCTATGGTTTCACCTTTCTAGCTTTTCTCGTTCCCGAGTTAGTAGCGCTCTAGCGCTGCACTGCAAAAATGCATAAAAATAAATTAATAACAACAATACGGCGCTTGAACTGTTGCTGGAAGGATTCTCAGCTATGGCGAAGTGACGGCGAAACGAGAAGTCAGACGCGTGAGCAGCCGTCACATCACTGTGTCTACGGGGACAGGCTGCGCAGTTAAATCGTCACGCAGTACGTTCACACGTTTTTTGCCGCGGTAGATTTCGAGTTACGCAGGAACAAATGGAGTACGACGAAAAAAGAAACCATGAAGCTGATCGGCGACTGTCACTTTTTCACTCGCCCGTTTCAGACTTCCACCCTACTGCTTTCCCTTCCCAGTGGTTGCGAGCAAAGGCATGGATGGACTCCTGCTGAGGAAGGGGGAGGGGACGACGGGGGGCGGGAGAGAGAGTGGGACTCCTGGAGGACGAAGAGGGGTGGGAGGAGAATCCCCTCCCATACTGCAACTATGCAAAAACTAGGAATAGAGTTGTAATGCTGTTACTTAGAGATACTCAGTTTAGAGTTATTTTAGGTTCAGTTTACTTTAATTTTAACCTTAGACCCGAACTTTTGCAGCACTGATGCCTATGCTCCCCCACCCTTGCTCGGACCCGCCTATGATTGATTGCAAGGTGAAAAGAGGTAAGGGAGTGGTAATGGAAACAAGCTTTTGGACATCTGAAAATGACATATTTGCAAACGCATCTCTTTCCGAATTGGCTTCCGCTATAGCTTCTGCGTCAAAGTCATCCATAAGGTTGTGTGCATGGATCTGACGCTAATTTAGTTCCAGCATATACATCATCCTTGTCTTTACCGACTGAGATGACTCGGAATAACGCGAGGAAATTTTCAGACTAATAAATCTCAATCGAATGATTGACGTTGTTAAAATCAACATCACTCAGGCTGCAGAAGAGTTCCTCTACTTTTCTTAGAAAACGAAAGTTCCTCTACTTTTTATGTGCAGAAATTTTGGTTTCATTCAAATGTATACCTAAACCGTATGAGGGAAAAATACTTTATTGATGAAGAAAATTAGGATCAGTAAATAAAATCTTACTTGGCTGTAGGACCCAAAGCACGACCACCCATTTCCGGATACGGTTTCCGACAATGTTCGCGATATTCCGGCCATCTTCGTTGCAAAATTACCCAGCTAACTCCCAACATATATGCCGTGTATGTCATCGCTATTGCAATCACAAAGTTCAGTGTTAGTCCAGGCCAGAAGTCTAAAAACACTCATGAACAAAGTCCTGATGAAATCACATTTTTAATCAGATCAGACCTATTTTTAATCAGATCAGACCTATTTTTAATAAGATCAAATTCTTTTAAATTTTGTCTTTTAAGGCCTCACTTGTTTGAGCGGTAGCTGTAGGCATGGCAACAATTCCGCCTCCGGCCAGATCACCAACCACAAAAAGGCCTGTCACTACCCATCCCAGGCCTTGCTCATTACGATGGTATCCATCCTTATTTGCTCCTTTTTCCAGCACTCCAAGTGATCCACCTGGTAAAGAAATCTTCCCTTTGCTCATAAGTACGTCTGAAATTGAGAACATTAAAAGTAATTAAAGTGCGAGAAAACGCCCGCATCATTGCAAAAGACGAAAACGTGCCCCACTGACTTATAGAACGACAGGCAACAGAAAAGTTCGTGAGCCAAAAAGGAGAAATATCCTTAAAGTTAATTATTCTCGTATAAAATGTGAAATTCGAGTGATTTTCGAAACAGTGGGAAAAGGGACAAAAAGAATAAGCCGTACGAACGGGAAAATCGGAGCAGCCCTAACTTGTACTAATCGAGAGGGAACCTCAATTTGCACTGTCTAACTCAACTATGCAAGTTTTATTGCTGCAAGAAGACAAAATGAGTTTTACAGACACTAAGATCGGTTCATACATATGAAAGAAGTTCTTCATTACAAAATTTAGGGTGATAAAGCCAGTTGACTCGTTGACTATAGAATGTTTTCTAAGCCGAGAATCGCCGACTTCACTTGGAGAGTGCCATGTATGGGTTTTCAGGTAACATTCAGAATGTGAAGTTCAAACTAGCATCTGAAATTAACACCGAAAAAACATGATTCGCGGTCACACCTTCCGCTCGTGTAAACAAAAAAAAATTCAGGAAAAGGCTCCAAGTTCGCGTAGAACATCATTTTTCACTGTCTTCGGTACGAAAATATTATGTAAACGATAAGCTTCTCAGTTCCTGTCTCAAATGGTCAGTTAATTGCTGATTCAGTGCTGCATGGAAGCAGATCTTCATTACAACGTGTTTTCAGCCGATTTCGCGGGTTGTTGAAGAAAATAAACCAAAAGCGCACTACTGTTGTATTGTTTTAGTGCTGTGCCACCGTTACCACGCTTCGAACAAATGTTTGAAACAAGGCACCTTGAAAGTGAAAGTGATGCAATGGGGAATGGTCGGGAAATGAGGAAGTGAGGTGCGGAAGTGTGGATGAGGGAACCGAGAATCGTCAAAATGGAGATTTCAATGTTCCAAACAACAAACAGAGTGAGGGAATGGAGCATGCGTGGGATGGTAGGACAAGAAAGTGCTGACTACCGGTTAATCTGCATTAGCGGAGGGGTAGAGTCGCAACACGTGATTGGTGCGTGTTCAGTTCAGTTATCACCGGATTACACTGAATCACCGCGTTGGTGGATTAAAACAACGAATCTGAAATAAGCAACGTAAGTATAGACGTGGAAAAGTAGTCAGGTCGGGAGTTTAAAAACAGCTGCGCTGAATTTGAATAAGATTTTGTTAAAGATCATTTTCATGTTAACAGTCGATAGTACGCCTCAGTGGGCAACCATTCGTTTATTTGTTTCAGTGGTAAACTGATCTATTACGTGCCAGGAAGTCGTCATCTGCTGCTTTCTAAGCAACCGTTCGAAGGAAGAGTCAACAGCCCTGTTAGAACGTGACTTCTGTTGGCACGTGTTGCTATTCAGACAAGTTCCAAGTGGTTTCACTTCCAGAAAGTTTGAGGGAGTTTTAACTGTTGATTTTACTACTAAAGCACGACAGGCGTATACGAATCCGGGCTTCCAAGGCCACTGCACGTTCCAGAAATTTCGGCAAGAATCTGTTGTAGTTGTCATTAAAATAAGGCGAAGCTTCATTTTTACAGTATCCTATGATATCAAATGTGGTTGTTTCTTTGGTCTTGTTACAGGTATTCTGAAGCTAAGTCAGGCACACGCATGTGATTAAAACCCGTTTACCTGCTTTCTTTGCTACGAATAATGAACTGTTATGAAGAAGCATGAATACGACCATCATCAAGTAAGCTGAAGGCCCAGAAGGACTATATATGAAATGTGGCTCATGATCACTTCTGCTGGGAAGAAGGAAGCTAGAGCAAGGATATGGACAGCATGCCAGGATCACAGACGGGCTTCCTACAGGGCTGGTCAAGCATCGGTCAGAACAGCAAGAAGAGGGCAAAACAAGAAGTGACGACATGAAAGTACGAAGGACTTGAAGGACAAATGATCAAAGCAATAAAAAGTTATTACCTAATTTAAAAAAAAAGAAATTATTTTTCAATAGACAAACATTCTAAAAACGCCCTTTCAGCAGAATTTTCAAAAACTGAGTAACCATAAAAAGCTTTCATTGCGCCAATGAGTTTTGCTCAGATCAGTGGCATTCCGACAGAATAAAGTAAGCGAAACGTGGAAGCGTAGGTCTCAGTCACCAGCCTTCTCTCCAGCATCCTGAACTGTTTAGAAGCGAAGTTTTGATATTTTTCTTTTCACTGCTTTCGGGCGAATTCCTGACTAAACAATAACCAAGCAGGGGTAACTGAGAACTGGTTGACCTGGCCAGCCCGCTCCAGTTCGAGGTATGTATCCCAGAAGAATCCCGCTACGACACACAGAACCACCCGCAGCCGACTTCAAAAGCGATCAAATTCAGCGGAATGTGCGAATTTTTATAACTGCAGTGGGTGGGGCGGGCGCAGGGCGAGGAGGAGGTGCAAGATGCTTGCAAACAACACGCACTATTTGCTTTATGTAAAATGTGGGCGCAGGCGTTTTTGGCGAGAGAAAGGATGGAGTCGAGAGAAGGCGGGGAGTTCACACGGCGAAAGACATGTGCACTGTGGATCTGACACGCATGGTGAGTCCGGAAGAGAAGCCATCGGGAGGAATGATCCTTCATCGATGACAAAATTTCCTCTACAGATAAGAAAATAAGAAATGAACGCCTTTTTTAGAAAATTTGATATTTATTTTGAGCAGCAGCGGGGCAGCACGCAGATCAAACCCGCGGACGCCTTCTGCACCAGAAAATACTCGTCAAATCTCATTCCTTAACAAGCTTAATAATGACCTGCATTTTATTCAGTATGGTTGAGCAGGATGGAGAAGTTGTCGGTTGCACCGATGGCAAGTGAGAAAACAAGGTGAAACAACAGCTGATCAAAGCATCCAGTATGATTAAGAAATGTCACGCAGATAGATCGCTATTATGAAGGTCATGAAAATCGTGTAAGTTAGTACACCCGGCGTTGTAGGGGGCGCAGTTGCAAACCAAGTGGGAGTTTATAGGTTTCCTTTCAATTCCATTGCAATAGTTATTTCTACATGCCCGCCAAGTAGCAGGACAATTTTACTCCGTTTGTAATTTTATAAGAACTTTCGTCCCTAAATTGGAAGGAGCTGTTGCCAGTATTTTGACAAGTTTCTAGCCAGAATGTCATTCATTCTATTCGTAGTTCTCGAAAGCGTCCTACTGAAAAAATCCCTAGTTATCCTATCAATCGTTTCTAAACGGTTTAGTCACTACCAGCCTGACCAGCGACTGCTGATAGTGCGATGGGCAGAAAAATATAGTGAAAGTAAAATGCATTTAAAGTGGGATAAATGAGTATGTTTTTTCACAGCGCATATAATAATCCCAGATTTCTTTTTTGGAGAATTAAAAGTATATTATGCTTTCATTGATACGGTTTGAAGGAATGGTTATTTTATAAAAATGCATTTTCAGTGTACTTTGCTTTCTTGCCTCTCACCCCACTTCCATAAAAAATAGGACGAAAAATACCAAGATTGTTCTTCCGTAAAGAACAACTCCGGTGTCCCTGCGGACGTTAGAAGTGAAGTGAATAGATTGATTTTCATTAAAATATAGCAAAATAAGTGAACTGTTCAGAGTGGGTATTCACTTTGATCAGCCGCGTCACATCAAGTTGTCCTCCAGCTATTCAGCTCAATGTGAATGATCGCGGAAAGTGCAAAGGAAATGGAGTGTTGCAGAAAATTCACCTTTAAACCGAAATCGATGGATATTTATGCACCAGGACTCATAAAATTGTCATTTTAGTACCAACACTACGTTTCAAAGCTCAAGCGTAGTAAATGATTGAACCATAACTAAGCGTGTTATGGAAACATTGCACTTAGGGACGAGTGTGCATCTCGACAGCAGTGAACATTTTTAAAAAGAGAACTGAAATTTCTGCTCAGAATTCCTATTCTTTGTAGCAAGCATCACCGCGCTGGAAAAAGGAAAGATTTTATACCGCTTTGCCAAACTGAAAAAAAAGCCAGTTTCTTAAAACCTACAGGTATTTATAACCATTTCCAGGCTTAATGACTTCTGAATGTGAGCAATGTAGGTACTTCAGTCTTTTGTGATGAAGCAAATGTATCTCAGAAGCTTTTGATTAAAAATTTGCAGTACCTATAAGCGAGAGCTACAGATGCAAGCCACATTAGCAAAGGTAATAGTAATAATACGCATAAATAATAATATCCAGGGGAAAACAGCCAGAAAGCCTGGGCAGTGTAAACTGTCGAATGTCGAAGACAAATTTGCAAAATAGCTAAAAGCCATTGTTATTCTGATAAAACATCATCAACTTGAATATATTCGTGCTGCAAAAGATCTGTTAAACGGATGAAGCAGCAAAAAGCTGAATATTCGGCGGGCAGAAAGAGTGAAGGAAAAAGAAAAGGACTCGTAAAGATCTTGATCCATTTTTAAAAACCAAATTAATCAAATAAAGCTGCTACGTATGTGGACGCCTCGACGAATTGGAACCTGTTTGGTGACTGCAGAAATGAAAAACGAAATCTTTTTTGAAAGAAAAGATTTTTCACTCTAAATAAAATTGTAGAGCTTTATAAATTTTCAGTTATAAACTAAGAATTTGGGAAAATGTTTCTACAAATATTTCACAAGTTAATAATCATTGCCAAAAATGGTTTTGATAATTAACTGAGAAGAAATATTCTTCAAAATGTATTGGCATAGGCATCATAACTTGGATGAGGGTGAACTTCCAGACATCATGGTGAGGAAAGGAAAAAGCCCTTCACACCCGAGCAAAAGCAGGCTGGCAACCATTTCGTATGCTGCTTTATCACTTAAGAATGAAAATTTGTGATGGTACAATCTATTCATGTAGCTTGAATAAGTCTTTCGACTTTTGCTGCTGCCAAACAGTGCTTACGAAGCGTCCTTACATTTGGCACTAAACTGCAGCAACCTATTGTAAACGTAACATTGCCGAATGTCCCAGAAAAAATGATTTCGTTGGAAGAGACGTCTTGTAACTTGGTGAAGACTACGCATCCTACTTCTCATGCGCTTTTTGCATTTTTGCAACTGTGTGACGCACTCTACCATAACACCCTGTGCATCTATCTGTTTGTCTGCCTGCTTGAATTTTTTCAGAACAATAGAGCCAGATAATTGAAATTTTGCGAAACTCTTGGCAGCAAAAGGACCTTCGGAAGAGACTAACTTCCAGCCAGCTTTACACAATGACCTTCGACCCCAAGCTTAAATTTAGAAAAATACGGCTACGTTCATACGCGTCTCTTTGAGTTCATGCTTGGCGTAGCGATTCGCCTCCAAAACTACGAAAGCTGCAATGCTACAACTTGGAAGCATTACCACCGAAAACGTGCGGACGCAGAAACGGGACGGTAACATTCACGCGCTCTTATGGTCCTTATTAGCAAGAACGCGTTTGACCTCACTAATTATCATCGCGCACTGCAGTATCCCGATTATTACCTGAGATTGGAATATAAATTTTCACTCGACAAACCGATAAAAAAATCATTGGAAATGCGCACCAGTCGCGTCGGTGTACTACAACACTATTCGTATTCGTGTTGTAGTAAGATCGCTTGGAATTCCAGTAACTAGAATTTGTGACGCACCGATCCTCGAAGTTCAGGAAGTTAATTGTTTAGCTGTGTGATGTGTCAGTTGTCGATATTGGCTTCAGCGACCGACAACAGAAAGTTGCTGGTACCGAAAAATACCCCACGAGGGTCATCAATTACTTCTTATAAGCATTGCTTTTGTTGCAGCGGAAGCAAATATCGCTGTATTATACCATAAGGCAAAAAACGTGGAAGTATGCCCCTAAGTGAGACTCAGACGGTTCTAAGCGTCTGAATTAAGAAATTTTTTGACCGTACATGAGCCGTTAGCAGTAAATTTTTTGGCATGACGTTTTAACTTTTTAGCTTTTCTTGCTCCCGAGTTAGCAGTTTTTATGCCAAAACTTTCACGTGCCTGTGAGACGCAGACGTTCGTGACACTTGATACCATGTTCCTTGAATCGCACTTGGCCAGGGAACAGACTAGCAAAATTTCAGTGCTAAAGCCTACGTGATTGCTGAATAAAAACACTTAGGCAGATGAACACGCACACACACAGAGCCGTCGCAACATTCGTTTTGCTACCTGTCGCAGCGCTCTAGCGCTGAACGGCTAAAACGCGTAAAAAACGACTGTGACTACGTAAAGTGAAATGATTCACCTAACAAAGTGTTCGACCTATGTAATGCCTCTGTCCCTTCCAGTGCTTTATCGCAAAAAGACAGAAACAAGCCGGCAAGGGTTTCGGGCAGTTGACTTTTAGGTCTGCAGACGGCATGTACTGCTTCAGCAACTCAGGTGAAAAAAAAAGTCGCAGTTTTTGAATGTACTCGCATTTAGTGACCTGTAAGAAAAGATCTAAGAACATGCTTTTGCCAGACACGATGGTGAATGAGTTCCTTGAGCTTTTTCTTCCAGGATCGGTTCTAATTTTCGATTCTTAAAGAGTGGACGGCAACGGCAGAGTCTGAAATGGTGAGCGCATTTCTAATCATTGGTCTTTTTATGCGTTTTTGCCTATATGCAAATTGCAAAAACGCATATTGGGACGACCCTGTCTGTAT
>UYRT01079042.1:3937-15469 GCA_900617915.1 Gongylonema pulchrum
TAGCCTCCGGGGGTTTGTAGTTCCCGCGTATGGCCCGTGAGGGTTCCTGGCACGAAAATCGCTAGCTCGGGAACCAAGGAAGCTGGGAGGCTGAAACTTTCAGGAAATGTTCCCAACCCATCTACAACTTAAATTTATCAAATTCAGCTCCCCGTTATGCGTGGTTGCCACGTATAGCCCCGTAAACTGGCGGGAAAATGGCTAACTCCGGAACCAGGGAAGCTGGGAGGCTGAAACTTTCAGGAAACGTTCCCAATCATTTAAGTTAAATTTATCAAATTCAATATGCGTTGTTGCACGTACGGCCCCGTGAAATTTTCTGGCTGGGATTTTGGGTAACTCGGGAACTGAGAAAGCTGGGAACCTGGGATTTCAAGGACATGCTCCCTGTTCAAGTATAGCGCGGATAATTAACTTCTCGAAATTCGAGGACCAGTATGTACAAGAGGTTTCTGGTTAGCGGAATTTCGAGTGGTCTTATTGCAGCATGAAACACTGCAAAAACGCATGATCGCACGGGCCCGCCCAGTGCGTGTCGCCAATGATTTATATGGTCACGCCACGTACCCATTCGGTCCGCCAACCACCTCCTCCTCCGTGCCTCCAGTCCCTGCTCCCAGCACCCGCACACGGCTGTCCTTCTCTCCTTTCCCTCTCCCTTCCCCGCATTACGTCATCCAGGTCTCCCAGGGTCCCCCGTGGTAATAAATCGTATAGAGACCCGGGAAAACCTATAGCAGGTTGTATGCTAACTCATCTGAGGTGAGCCGAGTCGAGTTGGGGCCAAGTTTTAGTAGTTGCCTCACTTTCTGCCTGTTATTTGTCGACAGCCGTGAGTGATATTATTCAAAGCAATGCACGTCAGATAGAACGACGGGGCTGGTCATGTGGCGGGATGAGACACAATACAAGGGCAGAGTCGTGAGTTATCTCATAGTCTAGAAAGAGGTCAGTTTTTGAAAAGAGATGCGCTCAGTACCCACTAGCAACATCTTCAGGCGACAGAACTTTCCGAAGTGGTTATCCAAATTTGAGGTAACTGAATATTTCAGCCCAGTGTGTATTCAGCTCCTGTCAGGAAACTGATGAAATGGAATTCTTTCCGGCAACAAAACGAATGTCAATTTCATTAGCAGGCCAAATTCGTTGTCACAGATTGTCCTAGTGACCACCAGGCAATATAACGTTAATTAAAGTAATTGAAAAAGCAGGCTATGAAATGCATTTGATCAAAGTTTCAGAGTTAATTTAAGTGCTTGTGACTTTGCAACTTTAGGAGGAATTACTGCGAAATACTTTTCGATCAATTAGTTGACACTTTACTAACAAAGGTCCGTTAGTAAAATCAGTCAAAATCACAAACTGTGTCTGCACTTATTCTCCTGGAAAAGCGAAAGAATAAAGAAGTTGAGCGATGACAAAACTGCCGATGGCTCCTCTTCATGCGTTTTTTGCAGCTATGCAATGCAGAAAACGCATATTGACGAGGCGTTGTCTGTGTGTCCGCATGTGCGTCTGTCACGCATTTTCATCTCAAGACCCTACAAAAGCTGCAGGCTGAAACTTTGGGAACTTAATCTACATGCACGCACGGGCCCAATCCTTAAAATGGGCGCTGTTACCCGCGTGGTACTCAAGTAAGAGCCCTGCAAAGTTTTTTACAGGTAAGTTCATAATTCGGGGACCTGAGAAGCTAGAAAGCTGAAATATTACGGGAATGTTCCTCGTCCAAGTAGGTATTAATGAGCTCAAACCCATCCCCCGGGTAAGCGTGGTACCTACATACGGGCCCACCAAAGTTTTTTTCGGGGAAGTTGATAACTCGAGTACCTGAAAAGCTAAAGGATTGTAATTTTAAGAGGATATTCCCGGTCCACCTAAGTCTCGTTCAGCTCAAACTCAGTCTTTGAGTTTACGCGGCACCCACGCAGGGGCTCACCAAAGTTTTTCTCGGGTAAGTTGCTAACTCGAGAACCTGAAAAACTAGAAGACTGTAGTTTTAAGAGGATGTTCCTCGTCCACGTAAGTCAATGAGCTCAAACCCAGACATCGGGTATGCTTGGTACCTACGTGCGGGCCCGTGAAATTTTTTTCCGGTAAGTTGCTAACTCAGGAGCCAGGAAAGCTAGAAAGCTGAAATTTTATGGGGGTTTTTCCTGACAGTTCTGGTGGCCAGTCTTAATTTGCTTAGCTAGCAGCATTTGCTGAAAAAACTGGTGCCGGCAGTGAAAAAAATTGCGGGAACTATGCAAAAAACGCGTTTTCGCATGGGCAGCCCGTGCGTTGGCCAATTATCTGTATCTATGCGGTGCAAAAACGCATATTGTTGAGCGGTTGCTTGTGTGTATGAATGGAGTTTTCATCTGCACAGAGTACTACAAGGCTGAAACTCTGGCAGGTTAATATGGGCTACCTGTATAAAGGACTCGATTTTCAAAATGAACGCTCACATTCACGTGGTTCTCACGTACGGGCACTTGAAAGATTTTATGGCAGTTTCGAAAACACGCAAGCTAAAAGGCAGAAACTCCGCGAAGATATTCCCTGCCCGAGCCAAACTCAAAGATTTTTAATTATGTCTTCACGCACTTCTAGATCCCACTTACGTAAATTAGCATCGTGCCAACTCAAGAATCAAGCTGACTCCCGGACGTGTTTGGGAAGGTGCACATAAAAAAAGTTCCCTATTCGCCTCATGTATGAACATGTGAAATTTGATGCGACTCCGCAAACAAAACAGCCAGAGTGCTGAAATCTTGTGTGCGTGGCCTAAGACCGTATTTGGGCTACCACACATGAAAACAGAATTCACGTTCTTTCATTTGCGCACATGTGAAATTTGACACAAACCCGCAACTGGAGCATTCGTTTCCGGGCTGGAAAAAAACTAGTAATGTGACAAACACAACGTATTATAATAATTAGCACGCTTACTAAGGTTGCTGACGCTATCATGCGTTTTTAAGCGATTTCATGCAGCAGTAAAATTGTTAATAGTGTGAGTTACTAGCTAAACCAATGACGTTGTACTGTAGAGCATAATGAAATTAGAGCTTTCTGGCTAATTTGTTTGCTGTGAATGAAGAATGTTGACAATTTTGTAAATTTGATAAAAGATTGATTGATAGGGCTGTTTAATGCAATAATAATGCTGTTCACTGATAGCACAATCTTTTTCGTGGATTATTCAGTGTTTTAACAATTTTTGCGCCACAAAAAAGTTTGGTAACTCCTTTCGTGTTATTAGACACTGGGAGGAGCATCGCCGAGAAGAAGGAATCCACTTGAAGCCTAAAGAGAGTGATGTAAATCCGATTAGCGCAGAAAATGAAGTTGCTGAGAAGCACAGTGAAACAGTCTCCTGACTCGTAGGTCGGTACACTGTTCCAAGTACCCCTAGATCCGAAAGTCAGCAGAACAGTTCGCTCTGGTTAAGCAGTCAACTCAGAGCATTTCTGACCATTTTCTGATTTCATCGTCGAAATTTTGAAAGCATTGAAAACGTGCTGCTCCCGTTCAATATGCACAGAGGAGCAGTTCGTATTTTAAACTTATGCTCATCGACTCGTTCACTGCTTCGCTGTCCCCCGCTCGCATTTGAATAAGTAGTAAGATGAAAAGATATAAACAAGTTGCATAATAATAATGTCCTGGAGGAAGGACATGGTCAGCAGAAGTCATCCTCTTTTCCTCAATCTCTCTTCCTCTGTGGTCACTCCCTTCCGTTATAATTTTAGAAAGTGGACTTCGCTAGCAGTCGAGCCAAACGGCTGCTCAGCATTTATTCATCCCTCGCCGTCAAACATCGATCTTCTTTGATGCCACTCCTACACCACTACATTACAAAATTCTAAATATAAATGTAATATTACAGCACGTATATACGGATTTTTATGCTAGTTCCTATGATGTTTGCGCACTAATTACTCCGTTTTAACGGCTGCAAAAAGAATCTGGAGTGCATTTCCCATCCTATCCCACTGTGCATTACAGAATTCAGATTCAGTGTCAACTATTTCATTATTATCATTTTTACTACTGTTGTTATTGTTATTGTAACTATTATAGTAATTATTGTTATTACCACCATTATTACTATTGTTAAGTGCATTACGGCTGTTAAGGCTCACTTCTGGAATATCCCTTCCCCAAACACAGATAAAACCGCCTTACATAATATTTCAGTGTTCCAGCAGGATCTGATTTGGTGCACCTCAAGTACTGCTGTATATGTGTATGCGTTTATTAAATGCGCATTGTATGCCCGTGAATGCTTGTATGCGCGCGTATATTTGTGTATGTCGGTACGTGAATGTACGTTTGTGTGTGTTTGTGTGTGCATCGACTGAAGCCCGTATCATCGAAGTAATGAGACTGAAAAAATCAAGGCGACTGCAACGGCACAGACATAAGGATTGGCGCATAGCAGCTACAGCCTGGTACGGATTGGGACCACTGACCGCCTCTGCTCCCGGTCCTGTTCTGCTCATTTTCAACAATGGAACTGCCCCTCTCGCATTCGATTCATCCTTCCATTTCTCGCTTTCCGGTAGAATCAGTGTCAGCCACCGTCCTTGCATATCGTTCAGCTGGTGCTCATTCTGGACTATGCGATGTTCGATGCGTCTCACTAAGACTGTTGAAGGACGACAGTTTTCAGTAACTGCTTAGCTTCTACTTTTATGCAGTTTTCATCGATTACTGTTAAATTTCTCAAGGTCGGTTCTGTCTGGCTGGGTGTTTCGTTTCCCGAAGTGCGGATGCGAAGAAGTAGGAGTTTGAACTTATTCCCTCAAGATGCATAGAATAGCTCTGAGATCTGAAGCTAGAGCAATATCATAATTCGAGACCGAAAAAGCACCAAATTCGAAAATTATACAAGAAATCAGCGCATTGTGCATAGTTCGATTCTGTAGGTGGGACAGCCAGATCGTTCACGATTTGTTCATTCATTTCGATAGTGAACTGGTACTAGCACATGCCAAAAAATAGTCACCAGTTTTGTTCTGAGCAATCCTCAAAAGATGGAGTTGTCAGTAGCCTTGCCAGTGAATAGCTGATGTCAGGAATGCGCTACCGTTCACGCTATTTCTGTTTGTCCTGGTCTGTCATCAAAAAATTAGGAAGAGGTTTAGATCTATTTGCGTGGTAGTGCACGCAGCTGAATCAGTCTTAAACATTTCGCCCAAGGTTAAAAATAAATGGCCAGCGCACCGACTGCCAGTGCTGGGATTCGTTTTATGCATGGTTTCCCGCAGGTTTTTGTCGCTAGCGGCACCGGTTTTTCATGCAGGTGCTTCTAGCAAAACGAATTAAGACTGTCAGGAAACATCCATCCCCTTCAAATTTCAGTTTCCTAGTTTTCCTGTTTTTCGAGTTAGCAACTTATCGGACTAGGAACTTCCCTTTAAAATTTCAGTCTTCTAGCTTCTCAGGTTCCTGAGTTAGTAACTTACCCGCAAAAAACTTTCATGGGCCTGTAGGTGAGAACCACGTATACCCGGGGGCTGGATTTGAGCTCATTAATATCTTCTTGATGGGGAACATTTCCTTAAAATTCCAGCTTTCTAACCTTTCTGGTTTCCGAGTTAGCAGTCCCCCCGCCAAAGACTTTGGCAGGCCTGTACGTGGGTATCACGCGGATAAGAGCGACCATTTTGGGGATTGGGACCCACACGCGCATATGGATCAAGTTTCCAAAATTTCAGCCCTGTAGCTTTTATAAGTGTCAAGATGAAAAATCGGTACAAACGCACACACAGACACACACACACAGACCGACAACCCATCGTTAATATGCTTTTTCTGCATTGTATAGATGCAAAAAACGCATAATAAGGTAATGTTATAACTTCAAACAAATGCAAACTGCAAATTTTGATCAGCTACAATTTATAGTTCTACAGTAATGCAGCTAGCAAATTATACGGCTACTTTGACCAATACTGCCTTCCGGCGATCTTGACTTTCTTTTCATCGTTTGAAAGGGATACCAGCTGGAAAGTTCTTTGGACGCTTAGCAGGGTTTTTATACTTTAAACACTACTAAATTTTCTCGAACGTTCCTGCTCCCAGAATACGATGAGATTCCTGACCGACCAGCAGCGCACAAAAACGTTTAGTCTTAAGAGTTCACAAATAAAAAAATTTCAGGCCGGTTTTATGCCATCACCTCACTCCTGATTTAGATTGCTCAGACTGCCCGTGCGCTTAGTGCCATTCACGAGGACGTATAATCGTGCGAATTTTTTTGCGTATACATCTGCTTGTTTACTTTATTTGAAAACATTAAGTATCCAGAGTATTCAAAAAGTGAGCTGACATATCAGTCAAATGGGAAGAATGTAATCTCTTTAAATGTAGGCCACTGGGTCATCATTCTTCGCCAGAGCACTGATCTCTTTAATGTAAAGCTTCCCGCGTGGTGCATCCAAATCGATGTTTAATTCAGATTTCGAAGAGGTTGATTGTTCCGGTGAGCTTTTGCCAGTTCCATATGGATACGATCCGTAGTTTTGTGATTAAGCAAACGCAGAATTGAAGTGACACCTGTCACGTAAACTAATCAGCTTGAAACTGCAACAAGTTTCAAGTTTTGCTCTACACGCAGATTTATTTCTAGTGATTATTTGTGGTAAGTTTATTTGATGTAAGCAAGCGAATCCAGCGACTCAATGGTGCGCAAAAAATGCAGTATTTAACGAACAAATTAGTAATTTGAATGGTAAGCGTCCAAGCTGGAACACATTTAGTATTCGCTGCAATGTGCCCTCATTTTCAGTCACTCGAAATGTGAATTCTTTAAATCACTGTATTCCTGTCGCAAATACAAATTTGGATTTCGAAACAACTAACTTTAGTAGTTTCAGTTTGATAATTTTCTGCAACTACGCCCAGTATATGGGTGTTTCCCATCTTCATCGCTAACAACCCCATTCTCCGGATCACCACTGTCACTAATCATGGCGGTTTATTGAAACAGGATGAAACGGCTGATCAGTATACTGACTGCCTATCATTTATCTGATAGAGTGGTGGTGGAAAGAAAGAGGGCTTTTTTTACAGTCGATATTATTTAGTACTACTTTTTTTGGCGCGAAATTGCGCTAAATTTTGTTCATTGTTTCCAAAACGCACTTTCAGTGAAGAACTGAATTCGTTTGCCTTACTCAGGAGGGCTTTTGGGGCGGAAGAGCAATAAGGATGGAGAAATGGAAAGAATATTTTGAAAAATTTTCGCTGAAACAGAATAAGTAATACTTTTTCAAAAAACGATGAGTAAATTTTTCTCCTTATCGGCTTTTCTTGTTTTTGTTTGAACTTCTTTCATTCCCCCTTCCCCGCCGTTGCGTGGCGAGAAAGCTCTTCATTTCAAATATTTTAAACCACACTTCTCCTCCCCATCCGTTTTTTACCGCTTTGAAAAATACTCGCAATTAGTGATTTTTTCAGTACAGCAACCTTCAGCGCTAGCATTTCTGTGGATGCCTTTATTTTTCGAATACTACTCGAAAAATAAGCATGAAGAAAGTTTGTATTTCTAGCATTCATATCAAGCCGGATTCACTTCAGATCCATTGCGGGAAAATTGCTTTTTAATTTTTATGCGTTTTGTGTCGTGCAACCGCTGCACAAAACGCATATTATCACAGGCCTGTCTGTGCGTGTGTGTTTGCGTGCGCGTGTATGTATGTCCAGGTGTGTGTCTGCATGCATTTTATTCACAACTTTCAACTCGGGAACCACAAAAACGGGAATGCTAAAAATTTAGGAGTGTGTTCTCTGTTCACTAGTGATCCCGCAAATTTTATATCAGCAACTCCTTACGCGTCTGGATATCACCTATGGCTCATGGAAGTTTTGATAGAGAAAATTATTATCTCGGGATCCACGAAAGCTGGAAAGCAGAAATTTTAGGGTAGTGTCCCCTGTTCAATTGCAGCACTGCAAATTCAAATTCAGTTTTCACTTGCGCCTGGATTTCAACTAGCCTGTGAAAGTTTTGGCGAGAAAATTATTAGGGACGAGGGTTAGAAAAGCTAACGGGCTGAAAATTTCAGGGCGATGTTTTCTGCCTTTGTAAGCACCTTACAAACTCAAATTCAGCCCTTAAGTACGCCAAGGTCTCACGTACGACTAACTGAACGTTTCAACGTGAAAGCCACTCGAAAGCTAGAAAATTAGGTAGTTGGAATTTTAGAAGGATGTTCACTGTCTAATGCTTTAAATGTAGCTTTCACGTAGCGACAAGTGAAATTTTTAGTGGAAAATTTTTGCAGCTTAGGATCCAGGCAAGATGTCAACTATTTTTGCACAGACCAAAGTATAATACAGTGAAAATCCTTGGCAGGCAAACGTTCGCTGGACAGAACCGCGCAGAACCTACGACCATACCGGCTACTCTAGTATGCGCTACTATTTATTTTGAAATGTGACTGCTGCAGTCCTTTTGGTATGATCAGCTTGCGCAGTACGGTAGTGTCTGAACGAGAGGAGAGGGCACTTGTAATCGAATAGCCATGAGTTCCTTGGCAGAAGAATTGTTTATTCGAAGTGAGGTGTCGTATCTGTGGATCTCATTGACTGGATTTGCAAGGTGGCTGCTGCTCTCTTAATCGCATTATTATCTTCCTTTAGTACCGTTACTTGCTCCCCGTTCTACTGCGCCATTTGTTTCTGACCTTTGACAACAGATAACATTTTAAAGATAATCTACTGTATCATCCTAGAAGTCAAATCATGCCACAGTGGACTGATTCGTGAACAAAAAATTTTGCAAATGCTTTGACAGTTTTGTTATGCGTTTTTTGCATCTTTGCAGTGCAAAAAGCATATTGTCGAGAAGTTGTCTATCTGTGTGTGTATTTATTCATCTGTACCGATTTTTCATCTCAAAACTTGCAAAAGCTGCAGGGGTGAACTTTGGAAACATAATCTGCTTACACTTACGGGCCCCCACCCCTAAAATAAACTCTCTTACCCAAGTGGTTCCCACATACGGGCCCGTTAATTTTTTGGCGGGTAAAATGTTAACTCGGGAACCTGAAAAGCTAGAAAGCTGAAATTTTGGGGGGGGGGGTATTTTTCATCCACATAATCCTGAATGAGTTCAAAACTAACCCCCGGGTATGCGTGATTCTCATTTACGACACGTGAAAGTTTTTTGCGGATTGCTAACTTTAGAAACTGGAAAGTTATAAATTTGAAATTTTAAGGATGTTCTCCATCCACCTACAATCTAGTAAGTCCAAATACAGCCTCAGGTGTGCCTAGTTCTGCCTATGAAAATTTTTGGCATGTAAGTTGCTAACTTGGAAACCAGAATAGTTAGAAAGCTGAAACATAAGGTGATGTTTTCTGGCAGTTCTTGTGGCCAGTCTCAATTCTTTTAGCTAGAAACATCTGCCGGAAAAACGGTAAAAAAAACCTGCGGAGAACTATGCAAAAAACGCATCTTCGCACCGGCAGCAGGTGCGCCGGCCAGTTATTTTTCTTAATGCGCAACAGCGGAAATGAGAAGATTTATACTAAGTTTGACAATTCTCGACCAAAATAGCATCCTTGAGCTAAATTCTTGCATATTTTTTGTATCATTAATGAAATGCAAAACGCTAATTGTCGTAAGGATATCGGCGTGTACATTGGTTTTTGTAAGTCCATTGCGTACGGTTTATTCCTATTTTCTTTACACTGAACTGTAGTGCGTACAGGTACAAGTTTATTTCACACATCTCCCGATTCCTGCAGCTCTGATCCGCAGGCGGCCACTCTCCGAAAACTTTTTTTAATCAAAAAAACATTTATATTCAGGGTATTCATTACTGGCTGCTCTCTATCAGCCGGAGAACAAAAAGTTATCTTGCACACCGTGCAGTTTCTTTCAGGAACCGAGCACTACTTATGAGACATGCAGTATGCGAACTTCTTCAGCAGGTGGTGCATTTCTGTGCCTGTGCACATTACGAGAATGGAAGCCCCTTTTCCCAAGGAACGTTTAGTGTGCATTTTTGCGTATATGCAAATGCAACCCAGGCTGAAACGCACCAGGCTTACTGATGCGATCATGCTTTTTCGCACTAAACTCGCAGGTCGCTAATAGCAGGAATGATACCTACGCTGCAGCCTACCACTTGGGCTCATATTGTCAGTGCTTTGGTCTCTTCCGGCACATAGGAAGAAGAGCGTCGGTTGGGACAAAGGTGGTGCATTATAGAGCGGCACGAACCTCCAAGTTTTTATGCGTTTTTGCATATATGCAAATTGCAAAAGCGCAAATTGGGAAGAGGCTGTGTGTGTATGCGTGTGTGCGTGTGTGTCTGTGTGTTCGCACTTTTTGTCACCCAATTTCAATGAAGAACCAGAAAAGCTAGAAGGCTGAAACTTTGGGAGTATGTACCCATACCATGCGTGACCCTCCCGTTTTAATATCATTCCCCGCGGGCGTCTGGGTGGTGCCTACGGATGCTTTAAAAAAATATGCAAATTTTTTGGCGGGAAAGCGATCTCGGGAACCACATAAGCTAAGGGGTTGAAACTTTGTAGAGATATTCCCTGTGCATGTACTAGCTAAAGATTTCGAACTCTGCCTACAGGTGTGCTTGGTACTCACGTAGGAAAGTATGAAAGTTTTAGGAGGAAAATTGCTAACTCGGGTACCAGGAAAGCCAGAAGCTGAAATTTTGGGGGAATATCCCCTATCCAAATAAAACTTAAATATATGAAATCCAGCCCTCAGGTATGCGTGGTTTTTGCGTATAAGCACGTGAAAAAATCTGGCGGGAAAATTGTTAAATCGGCAATCAGAAAAGCTGCAAGTCTAAAATTTTAGGGGGATGCTCCCTGTCCACCTGCAATTTACAGAATTTTAAATTCAACTTTTCAAGCACGTGGAGTACCCACGTACGGGCTGTGGAAGTTTTCGCAGGGATATCGTTAACTCAGAAACCAGAAAAGCTGGGAGGCCGAAATTTTGGGGGAGTGTTTCCAGCCTGCATACGATTTAAAGATTTCAAACTAAGCATCCAGCCGTACGTGATTCTCACGCATGGGGCCGTCAAAATTGCCGGAAAAATTTTTGACTCGGGAACAAAATGGAAAAGCTGGGTAGCTGAAACTTTGAGTGGATATTCCCCGCCCACATCGAGCTTAAAGATTTCAAATTCAGTTGCGCATGGTTCTCATACACGAACCCGTAAAAATTTTCGGCGGAAAAATTGCTAACCCGAGAATCGGAAGAACTAGAAGGCTGAAATTTTATCGGTACTTCCCCTGTCCAATTACTACGTAATTGCTCAATTAACTTCCTGAACTTCGAGGACCTGTATGTTCCAAAATCTAGCTACTGGGATTCCAAGCCATCTTACTGCAGCACAAAATACTGCAAAAACTCATGATCGCACGGGCCCGTCTGGTGCGCGTTGCCAGTGATTTTTATTTTTATTGGTAATTTTTGTTTTCCGAGCAGTAAACAAACCCAGGCTGGAACGCACCAGGCGAGCCGGTGCGATCATGCGTTTTTGCACCAGACTTGAA
>UYRT01079067.1:3748-16323 GCA_900617915.1 Gongylonema pulchrum
GGGAACACCGAGTGGCCACAAGGGGGGAGGGGGTGATGGGCGGAAGGAAGCAGAACCCGTGCTGCTGATTTTACTGCGGGTGCGCGGGGGTATGAGAAGAGCTTGGGAGCTGAGTACACTGCAGAGGGCACGGGAAGGGGGAGGGAGGGTTGGCAATGCATGAGCATATTTTCTGGGTGTGGATTCGAGATACGGCGAAGGGGTTGGGGTGGATATGAGAGGGAGTGGTGCGTGCGGGTTTCGCGTGCAGAAAGGCGAGGCAGGGATAGCGGGATGGGTGGGTATATTGAATGACTACGTGAAGTAGGTCCTTTGGCTGCTGCCTAGGCCACGTAAGATGGGGGAAGGTGTGTTGGCTGGAAGGGAGGAAAGCAAGAAAAAAGCACAAGCAAGAAAAAAAGTAAAAGTAAAAAAAGCTTCGCCATCGATAGGGGGCATCCCCATTTGTAAAGCTGATGCTTAGGTAAAGCTCAGAGCTCTCAGCTTTACCTAAGCATCAACTTCATAAACACGGAAGATTTTCCTAAGCATCAGTTTCATAGGCACAGACGCTTTAAGCAAGCAAAGAACCCATTATCAGCAAAGGACCTTCCCATTTATAAGGCTGATGCTTAGGTAAAGCTTCCGTAAAGCTGATGCTTAGGTAAAGCTGAGAGCTGTCAGCTTTATCTAAGCATCAGCTTCATTTTATTTGCTTTCTGCTTTCTTCACCTAAACATCACCTTCACTGCGCAGTACAGTGGTTAAGTGAAACAAATCTGCACCTTCACAGTTCATCAGTCCTCCTTCGATTCATTTTTCTACAGCCTTCACCAACAAGTGCCATCGGCTTTTTTTACACGCAGCTGCTTTTCTTGCAAACTGTTTAGTCTTTTATTCTGCTTTTTTTCCGCAGGTTCTCCTTTTAAAAACTGTTCTAATCTACTTTTCTTCTTGCCTTTTTGCATAAAAGTTTGCACTTCAAGCCAGTTATATTTGTTGAGTTTCTGACAAAGAGACTATTAACCCCAATGTATTTCCCAGCTTTCCCCCAATTTTTGATTCAGCAGAGCAAAAACTAGAGGATTTTTTTGTAAGCCAGTATTAAGGAAACCTATTCTGATTCTAACTTGCACGAACAAAAGTCTGTAATTTGACCTAGGAAATTTGAAGCAAATGCGGGAACAAAGAGCTGATATGTTGGGTAAGAGAACTGATTTTGGAAATCAAAAAAAATTTTAGCAAAAGCTGCGAATAACAAACGAGGAATCAAATCTTTCCATTTCACCATTTCAAATCATTCGTGGTTTCGCTGTAATGCATTTGTTAGCTGAAGGAAAGTGCAAAAAAATGTTGGAAAAATTAATTGCCAGAGGTATATTATTTTACTGATTCTAACAAATACACATATGCGCGGTAACATCTTCACATTTTTTCTACCCAAACATGGGTCTGCAACAACAGTAGCTGAAAAATATGATTTGTTTTTTCAAGAATAAATTTAGAGTCAAAATATCCCAATCGAATTAAATAAGTATTAGGGAAAGGAGGGGAACGGAGGGGGGGAGGGGGGGAGGGGGGGTGGAGGAAAAAGGTAAAGACGCATTCTTTTTTCTGTATCTGGGGCAGATCTGCAAATAAAATTCCCACAGTGATGGTACTTAAATCGTTGTTACTCTCCATGAATAACGTACATGAGATTGCCGACTTAAAAAAGTTAAAATTGATTTAAGCCAAATAATACTTGCGTTTGAATCATTGGCGACGCGTACTGGGGAGGCCCGTGCGATCATGCGTTTTTGCAGTGTTTCGTCCTGTAATAAGATTATTCGAAATTCTGCTAGCTAGAAACCTCTTATACATACTGGTCCTCGAATTTCGGAAACTTAATTATCCTCGCTATAGTTGGGCAGGGAACATTCCCTTGAAATCCCAGCTTTCCAGCTTTCTCAGTTCTCGAGTTACCAAAGTTGCAGCTATAAAATTTCACGGGGCCGTGCGTAGCCACCACGTATGGCGGGGGGCTGAATTTGATAAATTGAAGTTGATGATTTGGGAACATTCCCTAAAAATTTCAGCCTCCCGGCTTTCTTGGTTCCCGAGCTAGCGATTTTCGTGCCAGGAACCCTCAGGGGGCCGTACGCGAGAACCACGAACCCCCGGAGGCTGAATTTGAAATCTTTGAGTCTTATTTGGAATGGCAACATAGTCCCAAAATTTCAGCTTTCTAGCTTTTCTGGTTCTCGGGTTAGCGATTTTCCCGCCAAAACTTTGGAGCGCTCGTACGTGGGGTCTAGACGTGCTTGAGGGTTGGTACAGCGGTCCTGGGGTGGCACTTGGACGGGAGACCCACTCGCAAAATTTTAGCGCCGGAGCTTGCTTGGGTGCCGCTTTGAAATACCCGGACAGACGCACACACACACACACACACATACATACACACGTACACACACACACACACACTGGGGTCGTCGCAAGATGCGTTTTCTCATTTGTATATTATGCAAAAACGCATAATAAAAAGTCATCAGTGTTCATATTAGCAACGGCCTCACTGAAACATCCGCACTGAAGATGCGCCCCGACAGAAACTTAGTCATTGTTCAGATTCACTTCACAGTTCCGGCTGTCTCAGACAATTATTAGTTGTATGACAGATGTATATTCATCGCATGCTGTTCAACAAAAAGCGAATCAGAGACCATGTTACAAATTAATTGTAATAGTATCCACGGGCAACAGCACGAAAGTAGTCTCGCATAACAAATTGACCAAATCAGACTACTTGACACAATCAGCTGGCAAACATATGCCAATAGTAAGCTATCACATGCAAACAACGAAAGCTATTCAAACATAACCCAGACATTTTACAGCTTTCCATGGGTGTTATATGCGGAAATGGATGGATATGCACGATGAAGTGCGTCGCCTTTATTCTACTTTCCTGGAACCACTAGCAGCTGCGCCAGTTCGTGTATATTTTGAAAAAAGTCCACTCCTATCATTTGATAATGGTTTGGCTGGACTTGTTGAAGAATTTTATGGTGATAGTAAGGTTAATGCCAAAATTTATGAAGCATTAATTACCACAATACCAAGACAGCCTGGAAGGTAAATGTTAAGAGATCCGATGCACTAATGCCCTGAAATGTGATAGCTCCTCCACACTTTCATTTAATATATAGTTGCTCTACCACTTACGCGTGAAATCTCTTCGGAGACTGTTCGAGTGGTTGTTATGCACCACATACTGATACTGTCGCAGTAGAATTTTTTCTTTAGAAGAAAAACAGGCCGGGCGCCGATCAGTAGAGTTGCTCTTAGCGTACGCCTTGACATGACGCGACGTACCTTGTTTGAGCGCACAGACGAGATCTAACGATAGCATTTCGAAGCGCAAGTCTTTTTATTACACGGCAGAAAAGACAGCGCAAAATCCTTTACGAAAGATGGCTGCCAAAACAGCGCAAAATTCTTTGCGAAAAACGGCAGCCAAGACAGCGCAAAATCCTTTTGGAACACGGCAGCCAAGACAGAGCAAATTCTTTGTGAAACTCGGCAGGGAAAAGTCCTTATGAAATACACAACTGCTTATATACTGCTAGCAATGACATATTTCCTCACATAAATAAACAGACACGAATTTACATTTTCTTGGTTCTTATAAACAAAGCAATATATTTCTAATTAAATTAGACACCATAAAATTACAAAACCTGTGACCTAATGCAAAAAATCGTATATCTTCAAGTCAATTAGATGGCATAAAATTAGACATAAAGTTACAGCACCTAAAATCTAATACACAAAATCATATATCTTCAACTTAATTAGACAGCATAAAATTAGAACTTCCTGCATCTTACAAACAAGATAATACATCTTCAGACAATTTTACATTAAAATTTTCGGGCTTTCCCGACAGATACGCAGCGCTTAGCTATTCAAGGCCAGCAACATTACTGTTCATCAAATTTTACTTTGTTTTGTAGTCGCAACGATATCCCTCTTGTCGCTCAGCGAGCACAGAATTTGATTACTTATTTGTTCATGAAGAGACATACTAAGCATGCTTAATTCCAATACTTTCTTTGTCACAGCACGCGTTAACTATTATCCGCAATTACAAAAACTCGTCCGTCACATGCGATCGCTGAAAAATTTTTACCGACGATGGCAGGTGAAAATGCCTCCCTGTCAGTTGGCTAACTCACGTACATTTGGGAGGTGGGAGTAGATGAGGGAATGGGGTGGTGGGTGCGAATGAGGAGCAACAGCGCTCTTGATTTTTGCGACGGATACCCGGGTTTGGGAAAGAGCTGAAATACAGCTTGCCCTTAGAGTACCCCCATAGTGGGGATGGAGGGGAGCTCAAATGTTGCTTTGCAGACAGGATTTGTAGACAGGGTAGGGAAGGGGAGCGAGGTGCAAGTTAGGAGCTCGAAGCAAGAACTAGAGGCAGCAGTAGACAGAAAAAGACAGCACGCCACTACAAAAGGCAAACCCGAGCCTATAAATAAAGGCAAAAGCAACGTCAAAAAAATATGAAGCTATAAACAAAAGCTAAGAAACTGAGCCTGTGCACCTCAAATGGGGGACTTCCCTATTTATGAAGCAAACGCTTAGGTAAAGCTCAGAGCGAAAAAATTCCATTCTAGGATATGAAATGAGCAAAAAGAGAAGTCACACTTTGCTTCTGTGAGATCTTAGAAGCAAAAAAACAGAAATGCAGGTGTTGTGCACGGTCGCAGACTGCCGAAGGTAACATGTTGGAAATATATTGAATTTTTGTGTAAACCCAGTCGGACATATTCGCCCTCAGCTTCAACTAAGCATCAGATTTATAAACAGGAGAAACCTTTTACCGAAGACAGGTTTTTGTAAGACAATTTCTTCTCGCAAGAACTCAGATTTTGTTTGCTTTTATTCATACGTTTCGACTCCTTATTTTTGCTTTTCTTTCACTTTTATTCATAAAATCAGGACTCGTTTAATTTACTTTTCTCGGAAATGAGCATGATAGAGGGAGCAAGAAGTGAATAAATCGCTTTTACTGGATTGCCTTTGAAAGGTTGTAATTGTTTTAACTGTTTCAGCGATACGTTAACAAATAGTTCAGGTTCACGACTTCGATTTAACACTGTTCGATTCGGAAGAGGACATGAACACAAAAGTGATTCGTGCGGCATGCTTCCAAGCAAGTCCTGATGGGCGAACAATTATAAAAATGATGGGTAAAAACATGAAGGTACATTTTAAAATTTGATTCGTAAGCACTGCAAGACGCAAGACTGTGAGTGAAAAAACATAGAGTATTAGTTCCGCAGAGTGAAATTTGGAGTGTAAACCTTAGGCATGAAAACAAAAATCTAAAATCAACTAGCCCTTCTTCCGGAACAGCGGCCTCAGATCCAAATCTAAGCTGATTTTTAGAATCAGGCAATCTCCAAATTCAAAATACTGAGAAATTAATTCGCTCAAAATTCACGAAGAAAATGATTTAAGGTATGTTGATTTACGAGTATATGCTGAATCAAGCATGCCGACTAGTACGACTTATCAGTGAATTTTTGCAGAACGCAACTGGGGGTGCGGTGGGAAATATAGCACGCCGTGATATAGCACCAAATTGGCGAACACGTTTTGCACTGGCTACCGCATTCGATTCAACGTTTTATTGGAAACCACCATCAAGTGTCGGAGAAACTGAGGCATATTTCTATGAGACGAATATTAAAGACCAGGCTACACGCAGCGTGGTAAATCTGCTTCATAAAATAACACCTTTGTTAGCGTATTTAAACACTCTCTAAAACACTCTTTTCCTAAGAACTGATACTTGAGCTAAGATATCAGTCACATTTAGTTTCTCGTTTCTCCGAACTAATCGAAAATTTTTAAGCGTTTTTTGCATCTTTACAGTGCAAAAATACACTACCGAGACGCTGTCTGTGTGTTCGTCCGTACCGATTTTTCATCTCGAGACCTAGAAAAGCTACAAGGCTGAAACTTTGGCAATTTAATTTACACCTGTGTACGGCCCTTAGTGCCGAAAACGACCTCTCACGTTCACTTGGTCCTCACGTACGGACAAGTGAAAGTTTCTTAGCGGAAAGGCGATTTCGGAAACGGTGCAAAACAGAAGGCTGAAACTTCACAGAGATGTTCTTTAGCCACGTCTAATCCAATGATTTTAAAATCAGTCTTTGCACGCTTCTAGTTGTCATTTACATACCTATCAAATTTTAAATTGGCAGAGTGCCAATTCGCAATTAAGCTGACAAAAAATTTGTAGAAAGCTGTAATTTTGCATTATTGCCTGTCTCACACTGGTATTCCTCTGAAAGTAAATTGGGATATCCAGCCCATCTGTGTCTCAAGTACGGACACGCGAAATTTGGCATAGACAGTTTTGTAACTTCGCAACTGAAGCAGCTACAGGGCTGAAACTTCTTGACCGTGGCCGACGGCGACGTTTGGCCTGGTAGACATAAAAACAATTACGTCCCCTCCACGTTTCACGCACGTATCACATGCCAACAAGTGAAAAAATCTGACGTAACTCTGCAATCAAAGTAAGTAATCGCTCAAATTTTTTGAGTATGGCCAAAGACTGTGTTTAGACGGTCGCGTATGAAAAGAACCTTTACGTTTCCTTTCCATGTGCGAACATGTGAAATTTACGCAGGTCTGCAACCAGAGCAGCTTGAATGCTGAAATTTTCTGGGCGCGGTTAAGGGCCGTGCTTGAGCAAGCGCATGCGAAAACAGCATCTGTATTTCCCAAACGTAAGAACAACGAAATATGACACAAGTCCGTAACCGAAGCGACTAAAAGTGCTGAATTTTTTTGAGCACGATTTGGGAGTCATTGTAATAATTTCTGACAGTCGTGTTGGCCAATCGCAATTCTATTCTCGCCTTGCCTCCCTACCCCAACCAAAACGAAAAAAACACAAAAATAAAACAAAAACTTGAATCATCTTTCGGTGAAATTCCAAATGAACGTCGGGAAGCGACCTTCCCACCGGAGATCCGATCCCCGACAGGAATCCGATTGTCCTTTCCCAAACCACTTTTTCCCCGTCGACTCTCCTATCGTAGATTGAATCTACGACGGCTCTAAACTATCCCTGGTTCTCATGGCATCAACTTTGGAATCCTGGATTGGGAGACTGTAATGCGTGATATCTGTTACATGACTAGCAATATATAAGACGTACGATCCGTTGGTTCGGGATCCGCGTTTATCATTCCTACGTTCATTGACTCAGTGCCTTGTGCCAGCTTATTCGACGCCGTTCACTGACTGAGTGCCCTACATCAGTTAATCCTGTAAAGCTATCATCGGTGATACATCAGTCGTCCCTCTTGTTTCGTGCCTTTACCTCATATCATCTCTTTCGCTGATTTAACCCAGTACCTCAGTTAGTTCCTTCGGTCCATCGACACACACACATTTACACGCGGTGCCAATTTAATACCCTCCTTTAACCGGTAGCAGCGAGTTGGAAACCCCCAGCTCAGCGTCACTGCGGTTGATCGTACCCCGCGTCATCAATCGTGAGTTTTCATAGTACCCAGTATCACTTATTGCGGGTGCTTCTACCTACCCAGCGTCATTAATTGCGGATGTCTTAGTATTCAGCGTCATCAATTTGCAGATTTTCTTAGTAACCCATCTATTTGCGGGCATTCGTAGTAACTTGGTATCTCAGTGTCGTTCATTCTTTGCGGGGTACTACATATCTCCTGCGTCATCATATTCTGCGAGTTGAATCAACAACTCAGCGTCCAATAAGTCGTTTTACAGTAACTTAGTTAGTATTCGTTGCAAACTCTGTTGGAAACTTAGTAGAAAACGAAAAACCATTGATTACCTTCTCAACACAGGCACTCTGAAATCATCAGATTTTTCAGTACTGCGGGTTAAGTTATTATAGCGCCCAGCGTCATCGGACACAAAAGACCAGATGTATATATTTCAGAAAATAACAATACTTACATCAAGTTCGCCCGTTCTGAGCGAATTAATTTGAATCTCTCCAACTGCCTCACTCAGCTCATCATGAGTAATTTATATAGTATGTAAACTTTTCATTTCTTAACTAAATCTCTCATCTTTCTACCGTTTTCTCCAATGTCGGCCTCTGCATTAGATTTAAAGTATACGGAATCAACATGACCCAAACAAGAGGTCAACATCGGTCACTTAAAAACAATGACCGCCCAAATCAAACTATTATACTTGAGGCAAATACCCTACGTGACTTTCAAGCAATCAATCGAGAAAACACCAAATTATCAAATTCTTATGTTTGTCTATATAAGGAAACAGAACATGGTTTTGCAGTGATAGCCAAACTAATTGATGATATTCAGTAAACGTCACTGGCAACGCGCACCGGGCATTTTTGCAGTGTTTAATATCACACATTTCTAGCTAATCCGAAACTCAGTAGCTAGAAAAGTGTGACATACTGGTCTTTGAATTTCCGGAACTTAGTTGTCTACGCTTTACTTGAACAGAAAACATTTCCTGAAAATCTCAGCTTCTCAGCTTTCTCGTTTCCCGAATTAGCCATTTTCCCGCCAAAAATTTCCACGGGGCCGTACGTGAAACCACGCGTGCCTGAAGGCTACATTTGATAAATTTTGGTTGTATATGAGCTAGAAACATTCCCTTAAAATTCCAGTTTTCCAGTTTTTCAGGATCCCAAGTTAGCGATTTTCCCGCCAGGAATCTTCACGAGGCCGTACGTGAGAACGACGCATGTTTGGAGGCCGAATTTGAAATTTTTGTGTTCTATGCGGACATAAGTGCAAAGTTTCAGCTTTTAGCTTTTCTGGCTCCTGGGTTTGCGATTTCTCCGCTGAAAAGTTGAGGGGCTCGTGCGCGGGACCTGGACGTGCATGAGAGATGGAACGCTTAGCCCGGCGCTAGGTTTGAGCTCGTTAATACCTACTTGGACGGGGAACATTCTCTTAAAATTTCAGCTTTCTAGCGTCTCAGATTCCCGAGTTATGAGCTTACCCGGGATTGGCAGGCTCGTACGCTTGTATCACGTTTACCCGGGAATTGGGTTTGAGCTCACTAGTGCTTACTTGGACGGGGAGCATTTCCGTAAAATTTCAGCTCTCTAGCTTTCCTGGTTCGCGAGTTAGCAGCTTACCCGTAAAAAACTTTAGTAGGCTCTAAAGTGGGTACCGCGCGGGAAAGACCGTCCACTTTGGGAATGGGGCCCCGTACGTGCATGTAAATTAAGTCCCCAAAGTTTCAACCCTGTAGCTTTTGCAGGTCCCGAGATGAAAAATCGGTACAGAGACCCTGCGCACACATAGACTCACACACACAAACACACACACATGCACACAGACAACCTCCCGTCAATATGCGTTTTCTGCACTGCATTGCCTCAAAAAGCGCATAAAAACAATACATCCCTGCCCAGGGAAGGGAAAAGAAAGGTGATGCAAGCAACGCGGCGCGGGCATTTGCATCACACTACACGATCACACTCCCCCGCCCTCCCCTCCCCCCCTCCCCCTCCCTCCCCCCAAGCAGCTGTGTAACGTTCAGGCGGAGGAGGAGCTGGAGCTGGGGTACCTGCCCATCTGCGAGGAAGCGCTCCGGCAGTTGAGCAACACCAAGTAACACTTCTTTATTAGTGCAATATTAAAAAAATCAAAAAGAGTAAACGAACCCCAGAAATCGCCCGGCAGCAGCTCCAAGCTGCCGCCGGCCATACGCGATATTTCAAGCGGCAGCAGCTCCAAGAAGTCGCCGCGCACTTCCAAGTTTCGGCGAAACAAACAATTACAACAATTTCATTTTCACTCATCACATTAAATACCACGGAGTGGGGAGACTCGAGCCAGGAGACGGAACATTTGCATGTTACAGGAAACCGAAGGGCAACTGGCCAAGGCGAAGAGGGTTGAGCCTCCAATTTCTCTTCTTTGTCACTCGCTCCTTCCTTTTCCAACGTGCCGCCGCTCGCTTGAGCTCGGTCTCCAAGCTCCCAATCATCCTCTTTCTTCCTTTTTCCTCCTTTTTATGCGTTTTTTGCAGCAGTGCAATGCGAAAAACGCATACTGACGAGAAGTTGTCTCTGTATCCGTGTGTCTGTGTGGCTGTGTATGCGCCTGTCACGCACTCTTATCTCAGGACCTATAAAAGTTGCGGGGCTGAAATTTCGGGAACTTAATCTGCATGCACATGCCGCCCCCAATCTCCAAAATGGGCGCCAAAACCCGCGTGGAACTTGTGTATGGGCCCGCCAAAGTTTTTTTTGGCGTCAGTTCATAACTCGAGGATCTGAGAAGCTAGAACGCTGAAATCTTGCGATAATGTTCCCGCCCAACCGGGTATTAGTGGGCTCAAACCCAGCCTGCGGGTTAGCGTGGTACCCGCGTACGAGCCCACCGAAATTTTTTTCGGGTAAGTTCATAACTCGGGAATCTGAGAAGCTATAAGGCTGAAATCTTGGGGTAGTGTTCCCCGCCCAAGCGGGTGTTAGTGGGCTCAAACCCAGCCCCCGGGTAAGCGTGGTACCCGCGTACGAGCCTGCCAAAATTTTTTTCGGATAACTCAAGGATTTAAGAAGCAGGAAGGCTGAAATCATGGGGTAATATTCCCCGCTCAACCCGGTATTAGTGGGCACAAACTCAGCCCCCGGGTAAGCGTGGTACCCACGTACGAGCCCGCCAAAGTTTTTTTGAGTAAGTTCATAACTCGGGAATCTGATAAGCTAGAAGGCTGAAATCTTGGGGTAGTGTTCCCCGCCCAAGCAGGTATTAGTGAGCTCAAAGCCAGCCCCCGGGTAAGCGTGGTACCCGCGTACGAGCCCGCCAAATTTTTTCGTGTAAGTAGATAACTCAATTACCTGAGAAGCTAAAGGAATGTAATTTTAAGAGGATATAGCCCGTCCACCTAAGTTTCATTCAGCTCGAACCCAGCTCTCAGGTATGCTTGGTAAACATGCACGGGCCCATGAAACTCATTCAGCTCGAACCCAGCTCTCAGGTATGCTCAGTAAACATGCACGGGCCCATGAAAATTTTGTGCCCAGAGTTGGCCACGGGAGCTAGAAAGCTGAAATTTTAAGGGGATGTTTCCTTACAGTTCTGGCGGCCAGTCTTAATTTGTTTAGCTAGAAGCATTTGTCGAAAGAACCGGTGCCGGTAGCAACAAAAACTGCGGGAAACCATGCAAAAAACGCATCTTCGCACGGACAGCCCGTGCGTTGGCCAATTATTTTTTTCTTTCTTTTGCTCGAATTCTTATGTCCTCCATCATGTGTTTCTATACGTCTGGCGCCTTCTATTCATTCCCAGTATGAACTTTGCCTTAGGTACTTCCGGCGGGACTTTTCGCAAGTGATCCAGCTGCGCTTTGAAAGCTTGTTCTCTCCTCCCGATCAGTTGCACTATCGCACTATTATTCGTTAGCCTCAAAATACGGTAGGGACCAACGTATTGGTGAGCGAACTTGGGATGCCGTGTCTTCGTCAACTCTGACGGCATGTATACCAATACCCGTTCGCCCACGTGGAACTGCTCAGCCTTTACAAGATTACGCTCATCGTAATATCGCTTGTCCCTCTCTTGTTCCTTTTTTATATGCTCGAAAGCTCGGCTTCGAATATCTTGGATCCCCAGCAACAGTTCCAAATCTATCAAGTACCTGGTGGGCTGCTGCGCCGCTTTCGGGCCAGATTGGATCGATCCCATAAAGCAGAAACTAGGGACTCTCGCCTGTACTGTCTTGTGGTGTGGTATTATAACTATACAGAACAAACGGCAATTTGCCATCCCATCCCATGGGCACAGTCGTACTCTTGGCTGACATATTTGCCAGAGCTTCATTCATTCACTCAGTGAGACCATTTTCTCGGGGGTTGAAACCAACCTAAACTTTTGTTCCACCCTGAATAATCTCACTACCTTTTCCATTAACATATTTTCAAACTCTCTTCCTCGATTGGAAATAAGAAATTTTGGGTAGCGTCCCGCCTGCGCTACCCAGTGCCCTACAAAAATCCGAGCCACAGTCTCGGTTGTTTTGTCTGAGACGACATATGCTGAACACCACTTGCTGAACGCATTTATTATAGTGACAACATAGAGGTTTCCGTGTGTTGTAGGCCACAACTTCATTATATCTATACCGCAAATTTCGTACGGTGCGGCAGCAATAATGGGCATAGGGGGTAGTGTTCGTGTGGGCTATGGGTTATGCGCAGCACACATTAAGCAGAATCTATGCCACTTCGCTAAGTCCGCATGCACACCTGCTCAATAGAAGTGCTTTGAGAGCCGCCGCCACAGCTTTCTTGCACTTAAATGGCCAGCAAATACTCCTTCATGAGCCCTTCGAAAGAGTTCCTCACGCTGGCTTTTCGGAACGACTATCTGGATTTGCCCATCTTTTCATCCAGAAAATAGTTTTCTGCGTTGCTGCCTTCTTGTAGCTGCTTAATTGTTTTCGAAAACTCTGGATCTTCCTTCAGTTCCGCTAACTGGTCTTTATCTGAAGCATTTATAGTCATTATGACAGCTTCAGCTTCTGACATTAAATCCTCTTTCTCTTCG
>UYRT01079069.1:0-10005 GCA_900617915.1 Gongylonema pulchrum
CACACAGACAGGGTCGTCCCAATATGCGTTTTCGCAATTTGCATATAGGCAAAAACGCATAAAAACTGGTAGTCGTGTAGTTGAAGGCCCACGTAGCCCTATAATGCAACTCCTTCGTCTCAACTGACGCCCTTTCTCCTGCACGCCGAAGAGGCCAGAGCGCGGTCAATATGAGCCCAAGCATTAAGCTACAGCGCAGGTCATTCCTGCTAGTGCAAAAACGCATGATGGCACTGGTAAGCCTGGTGCGTTCCAGCCTGGGTTACACGCTTGCAAATGCTAACCTGGACTGAAAGGCACCTGCTTGCTGATGGGTTATGCGTTTTTGCCGTGCAGCGCTAGAGCGCTGCAACAGGCAGCAAATACGCATACTGCAATGGCCCTGTCAGTGTGTGTGTGTGTGTGTTTGTGTATGTGTATGTTTGTGTGTGTATGCGTGTGTGTGTTCGTCTGTCCGGGTATTTCAACTCGCCAACCACGTAAACTTTGAAGCTGAAATTTTGTCAGTATGTTCCCTAGCCAAGTGCCACCCCAGGACCGCGATATCAACTCTCACGCACGTCTGGGTCCCGCGCACGAACACGTGAAAGTTTTGGGAAGAAAATTGCTAACTCGGGAACGGGAAAAGCTAGAAAGCTGAAAACATAGGAGAATGTTCCCTACCTGTGTACGACAAAAAGATTTCAAATTCAGCTACCCAGGGCTGTCCGGGGCTTAGTTACGGGCACGTGAAGATTATGGCGGGAAGATTCATAACTAGGGAATGGGAAAAGCTGAAACTTTGGTCTTACATGAGTAGGGAACGTTCCTCCAAAGTTGAAACTTGAAACTTTGGAGGAATATTCCCTACTCATGTACGACCAAAAGTTTTCAAAATCAGCTCCTTAGGACAGCCCGGGGCTCACGTACGGGCACCTGAAAATTTTTGGCGCGAAAATTACTAACACAGAAACGGGAAAAGCTATAAATCTGTAACTTTCGGGGAGTGTTTCCTACTCATGTACGACCGAAATCAGGTGTTTAGAAGTACCCGGGGCCCACGTACGGGCAAGTGGAAATTTTGGCGCGAAAATCACTAACCCGGGGACGAAAAAGGCTTGAAAGCTGAAATTTTGCGGGAATACTCCCTACTCATGCACGTGCAAAATCAGGTGTTTGGAAGAGCCTGGGGCCCACATACGAGCGCGTGGAAGTTTTGGCGCAAAAATTATTAACCCAGGAACGGGAAAAGCTAGAAAGCTGAAACTTTAGGGTAATGTTCCCTACTCACGTACGACCAAAAGTTTTCAAACTCAGCTCCTTAAAACTTTTAGATACTCACGTACGGACACGTAAAAATTCTGGTGGGGAAACTGCTAACTCGGGAACGGTGAAAGCTGAAGGCTTTAATTTTAAGGAAAGCCAAATTAACTTTTCTAGTGCTGCCCTCTTCGCAGACCAGCAACTTCCCATTTGTCGGGTCACTGAAGTTGACATCTGCAACTATCATGCCACATAGCTGCACAATTAACTTCCCGAACTTCGAGGGCCAGTATGTCACAGGGTTAGCTACTGTGATTCCTTGCGATCTTGCTACGGCGCGAAAAGTGCAAAAACGCATAATCGCACCGGTCCGCCTGGTGCGTTCCAGCCTGGGTTGCATTAAATTTGAAGCAGCTAGAACGATAACTGTATAAACGATTGCTCTTTGCATTGTGCACTTTAGTATAAATTAAGTAAATCCTGCGTAGAGGGAAACGAACAACTTTCGTCCAATGGTCGTTCTTTAAAACTGACCTGGCTATCCAGTGGACAATTTCTCCTCCAGAACTTCACATACCCATACTTCGGCACGCATATCTGGTGGCTGAGTTTGAAATCTCTAGCTTGTATTTGGCAGGGAACGTCTTAAAGTTCCAGCCTCTCAGATTTTCTGGTTCCCCACTTAATGACTTTCCAACCAAAACTTGTACTTGCCCTTGCATATGAACCACGCACATCTGGGGAATGAGTTTGAAACTCTTGAGTTGTTCGTTGGCTGGGAACATCCCTTTAAAGTTCCAGCCCCCCAGCTTTCCTGGCTCTCATCTTAGCGATTTCCCAGCCAAAACTTTCACGCTCTCGTACGTGGGGATCAGACGTGCGTAAGGGTTGGCACAGCGATCCTGACTTAAGATTTGGGACTCTGGCACTTGGTTGGCTTAGGCAATCCACTGCCAACATTTTCGCGCCAGAGCTTGCGTGGTTAAAATAAGCAGACAGACGCAAACACACAGACACACTAACACACACATGCACACATGTTGTGGATCATCACAATATGTGCTTTTGCACTTGCATATATGCAACCCAAACTGGAACGCACCAGGCTTGCCAGTGCGATCATGCGATTTTGCGCTAAACCCACAGATCGCTAATAGCAGGGATGATCCCTGCGTTGTAGCTTAACACTTGGGCTCATGTTGACTACGCTCTGGCCTCTCCCGGGATGAAGGAGAAAAAGCGTCGGTTGGAATGAAGGTATTACGTCATAGGGCTGCACAGACTTCCAGGTACATGATTACTAGTTTTTTGCACGAAGCCCGATCGTTTTTTGGTAAATGTTCGCTTTTTGAAAGAGTGCAAATTTCCAGTTCACTGTTGCGGAAGAAAATTTTAGCGGGATTAAATTTCGATTCAGAGATTCAGAGAGAAGAATTCGGTGATGCAGTGGTTGCAACAATTCTTCTCATGTCTTATTCGTCCGGGTTCTTAACAATCCTAATGTACTGTAGATTCCCTCTATTATCTCAGTCGCTTCTTACTCTTTCTTCGTCAGCTGACAGATATGCCTGCTTCACCTGAAAGAAAGATTAAGACGAAAGTATCCGAAATATCAACTATTTACCCGTGCTCCAAGTATAAGCAAGAGTGCGAATATTCAACGTGTTATATTAAAAAAGAAAATATCGGCTTGTAGCGGCAAAAAATATCGACGTTCAGCAGCGAAGCTCCAAATCTTCCTTCGAGCTTTGCGAGCCGCTTTAGCTTCCGTAGTCGCCATCTTGTCCCAATCTCTTCGCACTGAAGGCCCTTAGCCGCTCCTGTCGATCTGTTTTTCTCAACATGTTTTACACATATTTGACAAAAACACCACATGTCCAGATTGAAGACAAACATAACACAATATGTATAGATATGCGACAAACAAAGTAATGATTATTAATCGCTGAGAGTCTACACATGTATATACATCACCGAAAATCCAAAGCTGTGCAGCAAACATTGCTTAAAGCGACATTCACTAAAAAGTAGAAATGTTGCTGGGAAGGAGGTTCGCCAAAAAATTCAAGTTTGCAAATGAAATGAATGTTCATTCAAATATTTGGATGTGGGCGGTCATTCGCTGCAAAACTTACTCATGTCTGATTTTTCAGTAAAGTTTAGTATTTCGCGTAACCATTTGCAGAGGATTTCGCTTCTAAGCGAAATTAAGTCAACACTTAAAAGTAGAATATCCCAGCGATGTTTCAGCCTTGCACTTTATCCAGTAAGCGAAATAACTAGTTCGCCACAAATACCGTTGAAGTGCCTCAAGTCACGGCGCAAGTGCAAATCGGTACTAATTTTAGATATCCTCTTTCTCATATGGGCGACAAATATGCTGACAAAATTTCAGCCACTGCTTTCCTGCAAATTTTCGAGTTAAGACAGTACTAAGTAGCAAATTTTGATGTGATTTTACACACTGCACAAGCGCCCGCGTCAGTTGAATTTGAAAACTTTAGCTCGCAAAAGCAAAAAGAATATCCCTGCGAAGTTTCAGCTTTGTACGTTGCCTGGTTCGCGTAATCGTTTCCCGCAAAGAAACTTGCATACTTTTTCGGGGGGACCGTACGTGGGGTCCAGGCGAAAGAGGGGAGGATGACACACAGGATAGAATCATATGCCCAAAATTCCAGCCTCCCAGCTTTCCTGGTTGTTGAGATGAAAATGGGTAATAAAGTTCACTCGCTTCCGTACATACATACACACAGGCGACCTCTCGACAATATGCGTTTTTGCTGTCTGTAGCAGCGCTACAGCGCTACACAGCGAAAATGCATAAAAAAAAAATATTTTGTGACGTATCCAGCCATGTGCGGCATATCGCCTAATGTATGCTTTCGTTTTTGTACAATATCAAAAATTATTTGCAGAGCCAAGGATTCCATCGTGGCTTCCACTTCGGGTAATATTTTTAAACACAATTCAGTTTTTAGTATGCATTTTTGCTGCCCAACGTTATAGAAGCGCTATAGCACTGCTACAGCCAGCAAAAACGCATATTGTCGAGAGGCTGTGTGTGAATGTGTGTGTATGTGCGTGTGTGTGTGTGTGTGTGTGCGAACAATTTTACAAATCAGGCAAGGAACAAATCTAAAACTTTGCAGAGATATTCTCTGTGCATGTGCGAGCTTAAGATTTCAAATTCAGCTATCGCGTAAGGTTGTGAAGCGCGTACGATCACGTCAACGTCTGCAACTTGGTACAGTGCTAACTTGATAACTTGCCGGAAAACAGTGGCTAACATTTTATCAGCATGTTTGTCGCCATATAGGAATTGGATACCTAAAATGAGTACCAATTTGCGCTTGAGCCACGATTTAAGGCACTATAAAGATAATAGATATTTCGCTTACCGAATAAGATGCGAAGCAGAAACTTCGCTGAGGTATTCTATTTTCAATTGCGGTATTAATTCTGCTTGAAACTGAAGTCATCCGCAGGTAGGCACAAGAAATACTCAACACTACCAAAAATCAGAAACGAGTGTATTTTGCAGTTTTCGAACAACGGTCCTTATCCAAATATGTAAATGAGCATTCAATTCATTTGCGTACTTGGATTTTTATGCGTTTTTATGCTTTTTTGCCTATATGTAAATTGCAAAAACGCATATTGGGACGAACTTGTCTGTGTGTATGTATGTGTGTGTGTATGTTTGTGTGCGTATGCGTGTGTGTATGTGTGTTTGTCTTTCCGGGTATTCCAACTCGGCAGGCAAGCAAGTTTTAGCGCCAAGATTTTGCTATTGGGTATCCCAGCCAAATACCACCCCAGAACCGCGGTATCATCCCTCACGCACGTCTGGGCCCCGCGTACGGGAGGGTGAAAGTTTTGGGGGGAAAACTGATAAATCGGGAACGAGAATAGATGGAAGGCTGAAATTTTGAGATTATGTTCCCCGTCCACACATAACTAAAAGATTTCAAATTCAGCTCCCAGGTGTGCGTGGGTCCCACGTGCAGCCCCGTGAAATTTTTTGGCAGGGAAATGGCCAACTCGGGAACTAGCAAAGCTGGGAGGCTGAAATTTTTAGGGTAATGCTTCCAGTTTATGTACCACTTAAATTTTTCAAATTCAGCCCCAGGGCATGCGCGATTCTCGTGTATGGACACTCAAATTTTTGGCGGGGGAATTACTCATTGAACATCCGGGTCATAAATAACTGGCCATTGCACGGGCTGCCCATGCGAAGATACTTTTTTTGCATAGCTCCCCGCAGATTTCTGTCGCTAACGACACTGGTTTTTCTGGCAGATGCTTCTAGCTAAAAGAATTTCAGACTGGCCGCAAGGACTGTCAGGAAACATTCCTTCAAAATCCCAAACTTCTAGCTTCTCACTTTTCTGAGTTAGCAACTTACCTGAAAGAAACTTTCACGTGCCTCTACGTAGGTACCACGCTTACCCGCAGGCAGGGTTTGAGCTCACTAATACCCACTTGGACGGGGAACATCCCCTAAGATTTCAGCATTCTAGCTTCTCAGATTTCCGAGTTATGAACTTCCCGAAAAAAATTTTGGCGGGCCCGTACGCGTTTACCACACTTACTCGAGGATGTGTTTGAGCTCATTAATACCTACTTGGACGGGGAACATCCCCTTAAGATTTCAACTTCCTAGCTTCTCAGATCACCGAATTATGAACTTACCCGTAAAAAACTTTGGCGGTCTCTTACGTGGGTACCGCATGCGTTATGGCGTCTATTTTGGGGATTGGAGCCCACATGTGTATGTAGATTAGGTTTTCAGTTTCATCCCTGCAGTTTTTATGGGTCTTGAGATGAAGAATCGGTACAAGCGCATACACAGACACACAGACACACGGACAACCCCTCGTCAATATGCGTTTTTGCATTGCATAGCTACCGCTAAACGGAAATTGTTTGTTTTCTTTTATGTAAAATTTACGATAGTTTACGGTATTGAGCGCACGGGGTAGGTGTGAAGAAACAACTGTTCATGCAGTTAACCTAATTACTTCAAGCTTAGTGCAAAAACGCATAATCGCACCGGCTCGCTTTGTGCGTTCCAGCCTGGGTTTGACAAACGACCACTCGAGCAACATTTTCACTTTTTGGTGAAATGGAAATTTGCACTTTTTTAAATTTTCAAAAAGCGAGCTTTTACCGAAACCACCGGGCTTAATGCAAAAAACTAGTAACCATATACCTGGAGGTTCATGTGGCTCTGTAATGCACTATTTTCATCCCAACCGACACCCTTTCTCCTGCGTGCTGAAAGGGGCCAAAACTCGGCCAATATGAGCCCAAGTGTTAGGCTACAGCGCGGGGATCATTCCTGTTATTAGCAACCTGCGAGTTTAGCAAAAAAAAGCATAATCGTGCCGGTAAAGCTGGCGCATTCCAGCCTGGGTTTAAAATGTACAAAATCGAAGGGTTTTCTCTTCTGCACTCATCAATAATAATAGGACGTGGCCAGGTGCCGAGCTCAGTAGCTCTACCCTTTCCTTACTGGCTCATTCGCAACAGCTTATTTCCTCGATTACGAATCGCTGACTAAATGGCAAAAAACAGATACATTATCCTTCAGCCAACATTTCCTTTTCCTGTGTCAAGTTATGAAATGCGAACTTTTCTGCAGTTTAGTCTGCCCTGTGTGGAGAAATAGCGATTTTCAAACCATTAATTTATTACCAGGAAGAAGTGTTGCTTCTTTGGTTTCTGGATGCCTTCTGCATTTTTCTATTTTCGATAGTACCAAATCAGTTCACACCGCCCTAATCCAACGTGCCATGCGATGGCATCTCCTTAGCAGTAAAGTAAGTTTGCTGTCCCTGGATGCAATGACTTATTTATTCCTGAACGTCATAAATTTAACTGGCTTTTTAAATTAAAAAGCGCATGAAAAAGCATACTGTCATTCAGAATTGGTAAGCCACAGGGGTCAGCAACTAAATATGATCTTAGAATAACAAGGACTAGCTGGATAAGTGTTGGAATTCCTGTGTTCACTGCAGCAACGTATCAGTAGCAGCAATTCCATAATTTTCGCAGCACCTACTTGCATCTGACTGCTATGCTTTGTATCCACTGCTTCAAAACATCCAATGTTCAAAGCTCACCCGAATGCCTTTTGTCTTAAAAGTGGCCCTGCGATGTCACTCTCATAACGGCGAAAATGCCAATAATTTTTTAAAATTCAGTTCAAATACACGCATTTTACAGTATTCTTTCATCTTGCCCATTTAACTAATACGGATTCTTCCTGTACAAACATGTAGTGCTTGGATTACTCGTGACGCGTCGCTACTAAATAATTTCATATTTCAGGCTGTGAATTTTAAGATTGAGGCTTTTGAAAATCCGCTCCAATCAACAGTTGACTACTATACGCGGGTTATTTACCTTATTGCTTTTTTATGCGCTTTTGCTTATACGCAAGTGCATATTATGACGACCCGGTTGTGTAATGTGTCTGCCTGGAAATTTCAGCTCAGCAGCCAAGCTTGCTCCGACGCCGAAATTTTGCCGATGGGTTCCCTACCGAGTGCCATTCCAGGACCGTGGTACCAACCCTCACAAAAGTCTGGGCCCTGCGTACGGTGGATGAAAGTTTTAGCGGGAAAATCGCTAACTCAGGAACCAGAAAAGCTAGAAAGCTAAAATTTTGATGTTATGTCCCCCGTCTACACTGAACCCAAAGATTTCAATTTCAGCCCCAGGTGTGAGTGGTTCCCGCGTATGGTCCCGTAGGGACTCCTGGCGCGAAAATCGCTAACGCGGGAACAAGGAAAGCTGGGGAGCTGAAATTTCCAGGGAATGCTCTTAGCATATGTACAGCTTAAATTTATCAAATTCAGCTGCCGGTTACGCGTGGTTCTCCCTTACGGCCCAATGAAAATTTTTAGCAGGAAAATTGCTAATTTAAAAACCAGAAAATTTGGAAAGCTGAAATTTCAACGAAATGTCCTCTGCCAAAATATCGCATAGACAATTAACTTTCCGTACTTCGAGGACCAGTGTATCGCACATTTCTAGCTACTGGGTTTCCGAGCCATCTCATTGCAGCACGAAATATTGTAAAAGCGCATTATCGCAAAGGCCCACCCGGTGCGCATCGCCAATAATTTCAATAGTTTGCGACACACACAGGTGTTAACTGTTTTGTGTTTTTAGTGTTCAGCAACTTGACGTTAACTTCTTCGCAGAATTTCTCCACTCTTCTCAATCAACGTGACCTATCCCACTCATTTTTCATACATTCGTCACCATACACACTGCCCTAAGCAGTTCTTTTTCTCTCCCAATCTGCGCCCAATTTGTTTTCATTGATTTCGATGAGATATTATTCAGCTTGAACATTGCGTGATGTTAGTGAATAATCAAAGCGGTTCTTTGTTTAGATCTTTAACACTAAGGCAATTTTTGGTCCGAAATGTCTCAAGAAACTCGAAGACCTTTTGAATGAGCACGAGCGGCAATACAATTACAACAATACGATTTGGCTTACATACAACGGGGACCAACAGGTGTGTTAGAATATGTAATATCAATGCTTCAGCAGTGCAGAGGATTTCTAAGGGGCAAATTTACCTCATCTTTAGGTATTCAAATTTTACTGCTCCTTTCATCATAGATCATAAGTACTTCAAAATTCATCGCGTCGGAACCAATTCAAATTTTGCATTTCTTAAGCCAAATTGTAGCTTGCTAAATAGACCTACAGCTACAAGATAAATTAAAACGCTGCAAACTCACTGTTATATCCTGGAAATTGTAGCTGTCGTAAAGTAACACAGGTCAAATTTACTTACTCAAAAATGGAAGGTGAGTCAAGTTAGGAATTGAAATCAATAGGTGGCTTGAATGATTTAACATGCGCAGCAATGCAGTGACATTAATCTGTAAATTTCTTGAAAACGGGGTGAAATTGTAGGTTCCTCTCTTTTAACAATTTTCCTGAAAACTTCCGAATGCCTTCACTATTTCATAATTAGCAATACATTAACAAAAAACCGTAATGAAAAAATATAAAAGTATTTTAAAATCCCTGTTTATCAAGGGTTTCTGAAAGAAAGAAGATGGCTATTTCATTTGTTTGTGTCATTTCCAACGCTGCTCAAAGTTTGTCCGAGAATCTACATTTGCTCAAGGAAAAGCTTCGGTAACAAACTTGTTAAAGACACTGATGAAATGCGAAGATGAAAGCTGTTGCTAATTTCAGTCTATGTTTAATCGCACAATCGAGACAGACAGCCTCATTGAAGCATTTGAGCTGCCACCACTTGTACCGTATGAAGACGAACTGCGCGCAATCGCTGCACCGAGCACTGAAGAAGCAGCTGTGGCAGCTGCATCTAAAGCGGAAACATCAGGGTATGTTTTTGCGTTAAGAAAAACGAGAAATTTTCCCGTAATCAAATGTAGCAAATGCAACTGAACCGCGCGTGCGCACAAGCCTGAAAAAGAATTTTAACTGTTCAACTACTTTATAAAGACGCAGTTTCGAAGGAACACTTGCGTAGAATGTGTCACGCATGTTTACACGACCTAAGAAGCGTGTTATAAAAAACTCTTTCTACTTCCTCCGCATTTACAAACATCGGCAGATCGAGCGGCGGATAGGAGAAGTGGGGAGGAGGGGCGGCGCGAACGGACCCCAGTATCACAGGCGCCGCGTTAAAGCCCAGGTCTGTTCATAAATAAAACTAAAGTAACTTCAAGTAGGAGTGTTTGTCCCCAATTTTTGCATAGTTCCCC
>UYRT01079084.1:0-11286 GCA_900617915.1 Gongylonema pulchrum
ACAGACAGCCTCTTCCCAATATGCGTTTTTGCAATTTACATATATGCAAAAACGCATAAAAAACAATTCAGCGAAGGCGAGCACGAAATGTAGCTGAAGAGAAAACACAAAATACAAACAGCGACGTGAAATCTCTTGGGACATATGAAGCATTTAGCTAATGAAACTCCTTGCTCGCCAAAGGCAAGAAACTTGGCTGAAGGCAGCAAAACCAAGTTAGGGAGACGGGCGACCTGGTCACGAGGCGGGTATATAATTTAGCCCACTGGCGTAAGGTTTGCAAAGAGTCACAAAATTTCGCCAAAAGGAAGCTGAAACGTCTTCAGTATGTATATATGTTGAAGACGTTTCAGCCTGTATACATATATATATATATATACATGTCATGCACAAGCATAAAGTTTCAGAATTTATGTATATGCATGTGTGAATGCTTGTGTGTATGCACGTATGAGCATTTGTTTATGTATGTGTGTGTATTGATCATGTTACGGGGCGTTTGTAATTTTCAGGCACAAAATTTTAGTATTTATTTGTGAGCTTTCAGTTTCTGAAGGTCGCTTGAGAGTAGGTTTAAAACGCCAAATTTAGTTCGCCTCGAGTTGAACGCGGATCATTTTGTAATGCCACTGTTTGCGTGGGATACTGTAAGGCCTGGTCCACAGTGAGTTCACATTGCGTGCCGGACAGTGTACACCTACCGAGAACCACTGTACGAGAAGTTGGCTGGTCATCCGGCCCTTCGGAACCGCTTTCATCGTCACTTCAGTCTAAAATATCAGCTCATAAGCGCACCACGACATGACAGTCTTAGACAATTTCCTTGAATGTAAGACTCAGTATTTCCCCTGATGTCGTCTGCTTCAGATCTCGACATTTTTCAGGATTTTACTTCTTTCTGGCTGTACTAAACTGGTTTTTACTTTGCGTAGCAAATATTCATGGAATGCAAAAGTCATTTTGCCAAAATTTTTCTTGAAGCAGCTCTTTTCGAAAAATTCTGCTCATCGAAATGTGTTTCTGATTAGAAAGGCAGAAGGCAACTTTACCTAATTTGATAATATAAAGTTGCCTAATTTAATAATATAAACTTGATTGATACACAACTTACTGCGCTAATGCGGCCCGGCGGTATTAAAATTTTGGCCGGATGCACACTTAGTACGGGGTTATTTATGCGAATGCGGACAGCGATCCAGTCGGCATGGTGAGTGTTTTTTAGGCGCAATATTTTGCACGTATTTTTGCGCAGCGTAAGCAGCTGAAAATTCTTCAACTGATTTCATTTTCATTCGAGATGGGCAGCACAGAACATAAGACATGCACTTTGAATGACTGTAAGCGAAACTCATGTGGCCGAGCATACTCAACAACTGAGGCTTATCTGCGTCTGTGGTCTCGGAATAAAGCTTTGACGTTATGAAAAGTTGTGTATCAAAAATAAGACACTGATGCGTAATGTTGATATGATCACTGTTTAAATGGATATCATATCCAGAATGCTATAATGCCATTCCGGTTACACTGCTATAATGTTGTACCGTAGCATGTCGTGCTTATTACGCACCACTGATAAAATGCAGAAAAGCATACTGTGAGGATTGTGTGTGTGTGTGTGTTTTTTGTCTCCCCGTCAGTCTGTTCACTTACTTCCAGTTAGACTAGTGGCTGAGAAATGAATGGGTACCCCTGCTGCATGCGAAGATAAGGCTTTCACATATTTGATAGTTCTCCAGATCTTCCGACGACCTAATATTTCATCATTTCCCTCTCTATTCCGACCGCCAGTCAACTTATAACTTCAGAATTCTCTATTTTCCAAGTACGTTTCTCGAGGAAGTTAACTCAAACATCTTTTCGCAGTGGAAATGGCGGTAGCTTTTGCATTTCGAAGTATCGCAAATAGTTCCTGATATCCACCTGCACTGGTTACTATTAAATGATGAATTGTTGGATAATCGGAAGGACTTCCAGCGGCATCATTGGCGGATAAGAAATACGTCGAACTAGGGAACTCAGTGTTACTTGAAAAGATGATAGCCTAGTAAGACTCAGCACAGACGCGCAAAGGAGAAACGTGGGTTGGGTCCGGTTCGTCGCAAACAAGAAGTAATCTGCAGTTTACTTCCGGATAATTTTGCTCCTCCCAGCTAGCATTCGAATTCTCACAGTTAATGAAAATTATCTGCCAGCATGACTAATTTTGACCTTTTTGGATTCATATCTTTGTTTTTCAATAAATCTTCGTATACAGCCATAGAAAGTATTTCATGGTAAAATTTAAACGCAAGAAGCTAATGGAAGAAACAGCGTGCGGATATTACGTGGCACTGCTCAGTAAAATGCAGATGAGAAAAGACGACAATCCTTGCAGAGGCTGTCAAGTAACTTCTGGTAAAAAAAGGCATAACCGAAAACTGAGTCTAGGAACACAGAGGCAAGCCTTTTAGCTGCTTTTAGATTACTCAACTTGCGTCAGGTAATAAATCAAGCCCGTCAATTGACTCTGGCTTTGTTCGATCCTAGCCAAAAGGATAGGGCAGAAACAATGCGCAAAAATCTATAATCTTGAACAAATTGAGAACCGCAGTGCTAAAATTTCAGTTCCTCAGCTTTCCTAGTTCTTCCATACCGATCGCACTGTCCATAGACAGATGGGCAGAAAAGCAGAAAAATGCACACACGTTTACGCACTCACACAAAACATACATTTTTGTATGCGCAGCTACGATTTCTGCTCCCTCTCTACTGCTCGTACATTTTGTATCTACCGAATGAATCTGCAAGACTGAATGTGACTACTTCGACAAAGTGGTACCATGCAATGAAAAAGGTAGACAACAGTCGGTAATCAAACAAAAGGTGTCAGGTTGCTACACTTGGCGTGTTGTTGCATGTAGTGGAGGACTCCACGTCGACATCTGCGTGATATCTTTTTACTGTTAACCTTTTGATAATAAAAATGTTTTTACCAGTATGATGACATTCGAGGAAACTGTCCCGATGCATGCTTTCTGCTTTTAACAACCCTAGCTGAGTCATGAATTATGAGTAAGCTCCCTGTGAGTTTGCGTCGTTGAAATGTATCAGAACTGACCTGTGGGAAGATTCTGAGAGTGCCACTGCTGGGCTGACGTGGTATGGAATGTGCAGTGCTCACTGATAAGCTAGCCAACTTATCCCTGGAATCGGTGAGCTCAGTAACAGTTGCAGCCGTTAAAAATTCTTCACTTTGGCGACGTGCTCCGATAATTCGAAAATAAACCAGCACTGCTGTAGTGAACGTGCACAGTGTACCCATCAAATACGCGGCAATTACCGCCACCTGAATTAATTGGCTGGTTTGATAAGCAGTACAAATTTTGAAAATTTTATCCATATTATATTCGTTGGGAGAAAAAGAAGATTATTTCTTATGTGATACGAACAACAGTGCAGCAGCAGCAGTAGTTGATGCATGCCTGCTTGGTTTTCGCAGACTGTTTTTTGAGTATACACTGCAAGCGTAATACTAGAAGCGTCAATACATCGAAGGAATCATAGAAAATTTGGCTATCCAAGTGTGAAACCTTCGCGTATAAAACTGTTTACTTGAGCCCTAAATACGCTTCTCAGTCAGCTTTCTAAATTTTACAAGGTTTTGTTTACAGTGTAATGGAAAAAACGGCACGGTGATGCAGCGTTCTGCACCGATATTTCGAAAAATATTTCATTAAAACGCAACGGTAAGGGAAACTAGTCCTTCACAGTTTCGGTTTGATGATAATTTTTATGCGTTTTGCGCTGTGCAACAGCGGCACAAAACACACACTGTCATGGGTTTGCCTGTGTGTGTGTATGTGTGTGTGTTTGTCCGAGTACGTATTGTCCCTCACTTTCAGCTTGAGAACCACAAAAAATAGGCGGCCGAAATTTTGGTGTATTGTTCCATTCCCATTTGCGACCCCGCAAATTTAAATTCAGCCTCCCTGTATCCGCGGGTAACAAGCATGGCCACATAAAAATTTTGGCAGGGAAAATTATTATCTCAAGAACCACGAAAGTTATGAAGCTGAAATTTTATTAGTATGTCCCGTGCCCACGTGTGACTCAGAAAACTTAAATTCAGCCCCCCTGCATCCGCGGGTAACATCTATGGTTTCGTGAAAGTTTTGGCGGGGGAAATTATTATTCCAAGAACCAGGAGGTGTGAGGCGGAAATTTCAGGAGGATGTTTCCTGCCTGTGCAGGCAACTCACAAACTCAGATTTAGCCCCCAACTATGCCAGGGTCTTACGTACGACTACGTGAAAATTTTAATGCGAAAGCCACGAGTTCGGACGCCAGAAAACTGGGAAATTGAAATTTGGAAGGATGTTCCCCACGCAAGGTTTCAAATTCTTTTTTTATATACAGGCACTTCAAATTTTTGGTGGGAAGTTCGTCAACTTAGGAGCTAGACAGCATATCGACTATTTTTTCACACACGAAAATGTAAACCAGTGAAAATCCTTAGCAGACAAACGTCCGCTGGAGGGAGCTCTACAAAACGTATGATCGTACCGGCTACCCTAGTGCGCGCCGCTATTTATTTTTGATTGTCTCCACGTGTTCAACTGCCTCAGCTTTGCTTTGTAAGTAACCTACCACAGGAAACTACCCACAGCTTCGCAAGTACTAGTGTGGATGCAGTATTACTCATTTCACGTACGGGCTAACTCTGTTCCTACAACAGGAAGAAGAATGGAAATGATTTTTAAGTTTGATTCACTTGAGGCTAATTGGTAAATCTTCAAAGATTTGAAGATAATTGGCGAGCAAACATATTCTTTGATAAATGAATTTTCTTCAACAAACATCTGCAGTACTTCACATATTTAAAGTACTAGTTTCTTCGCTTTTATTCTGTCGCAGATGGTTTAGTAATCAAATTTGATGCTTACGATTTGATTGCTGAATATAACATTATTAAATGCTTGGAGAGTAATCGACAGTATCAGCGTCAGCACACCTCAGGAGATAAATATATTATTGACTGTCTTATATTATTTTGAAGCCCGCTGAGCGTTTTTACATCAGAGAATTCAATAAAAAGGTCAAAAGGTGGGCTAAAACGTTAAATTATTTACTGTCGCCTTGCTGAAATCCGGCAGATGTTGCATATTGCTGAAAAGCACCCGCTTGGATAATTTCCGAGGGAATAGGCAAATGTGCAGTTAACAGAAGTAAGTAGTTCAGGAGGAAAGAACCCTGCAAAGCTACAGCCGGCATGCATTTGCGTCCCGGTAGCACTGCGACATCGGTCCTTCACACCGAGCGATGGTGGTAATTTACACATTAAATAAAATGAATGGAAAAAAATCAGCAGTGGTACCCTCCTTTAGTTCGATGACGACACTACCTTTATGCATTGCACCCATTTCGGTAACTATACATCCCAGCATAAACAGCACGATAAACTGCTAGAGATTATGATAGCAAGAATATTATAATCTTTTAGAATTTTTACTGTTAATGAAAATGCTGACTACGCAGAAGCATTCCTTCCTCTCCGTCAGCCGCATCACTGAGGGAGAAAGAGCTGGGCCAGGCTGGATTTGGCATACTGCAATGGACTGGTGCGCAGTTTAAAAATGCTTTTGTTTTGATACTTTTTTCCACGTTCGACTCATCCCTGCAAAAATATACTGTTGGTAGGCCAGCACTCATTCTCTGTTTATTTTTGATAGCCCCAGGCGAACTCTGGCAATCAGTGAATTCACAGAGCTATTCTGATAAACATCGATTCGTAGAACATAGTTTCACAACCCTAAATGATTTGTTGGGTGCAAAATCTGGTTCTGCAATTTCACAGTGAAGGCAGGTGTATGAACGAGAAGAGAGAATAGTGGTAAGATAATGGTCCAAATGCGGCTTTCATAGTCTCCGAATTGAATCAGTCTCATAGACCAGTATAAATGCAGGCATGGTTTAACTATAGCAAGCTTTTGACTCACAAGATCAAACAACCAATCAAACATAGCTTTGGTTTTACTTTTTCTTATTAAACTAAAATAATATTCGCAAAAAACTGGGAATTTTTGGAAGTGACCAATTCATTACCAAAATTTTCAGAACCGTTTACTAATGTATCCTGGAAAGATCACAGTTTTTCGAAATACAAAAACAGCTCACCATCCAGTGTGATGTCTTAACAGTACACTCCAAATGAATCGATTCATCGAACAGTGCTACGGCACTGCTGATGGAATAAGCGGATAAGAAATAAAGAGCAGCAAATACGATGGTGACACAGTACATCACAGACACTTGCATCGGCTTTATCTGTGGGGGCGCATCACTAATCTGCAAATTCATGCCTATCTAGATCAAAACATAGCTAAGGATTTAGGCTAGAATTATTTGTACCATCACGGCAGCGTAAGATCCAGCACCACTTTCAGAGTTTAGTCCAGGTAAAATGTGCCCAGCCAAAAGACATCACTAGTCCCCTTCGTAATTTTCATTCATCGTGGCCATAAAATGACGGCCACGAACCTACCACGAGCGTGATAGGAAAGCTTACCACCGGCACAGGGAACCATCAAGAGTTATAATGTAATGATTGCTTTGGTACAAGGACATGGTTACTTTACACATTGCATTTATTTCTATTAAGAAGCGAAGGAAGTTTGAGCTTGATTATGCCCTCTTCAAATTTAGATTTGAATTGCAGATTAGAGTCGAGCACCGATTTAAAAAAAAATATTTGTGAGGAGCCTTATTTGCGAATAACCGTATCACTTGCGTCGTGGCTTCCAAGTCATGGTAGTAGGGGCCAAGTGCAGAGATATACGAAATCATATCAAGATATGATCATATCAAGATATGACCAAGCGCTCTCGTTAGATTTCATAGATATCGTAAATACATCAAAAATCAGTCTTTACAGCTAGTTATAAAGGTACTGACACTCACCAGTTTAATAATACAAAGCGCAGTAGCGGCAATATGTGTCAAAGGTAGAAATCCAAACACAATAAAACAAAAGGATAATAGGGAGCCGCTGTTTAAAACCACTGGAAGAAATACCAGCTCCGGGACATGACGCTCTACGGCACCGCTTCTGCATGCCAATGTACTCGGGATCCATGTTGAAATCAGCAAAACGAGCAGGATAACTATCTAAACACACAATTTGTCTTACAGATTTTTTTGGTAATTCATTGTGGAAAAGTTGTATTCCTGACACTATTACTAACGTCAGACTAAAAAAGCTGCACTATTTTATGTATTTCTATGTACCAGTTATATATATATAGTTATATATATATAACTGGTATGAAGTTATATAAATATGGTTATATATATAACTGGCATGAAGTTATATACATATAGTTATATATATATATATATATACATGAATAACAATACCATCCAAGCTATCAGTGTGGGCATCCCACGTTAGTGATGTTACTGTGATACTACCACACGCTGTTCACAAACGCGATACACCCTTCGGTCTTGGGCTCCGACCCTTTAGTTAGTACCAACCGTTTGTTCGATGTATTGTGTGCCGTTCTGTCAGAAGTTACCCGAGTAATCGTTTACCTTTTCGTGGTTGTCACTCGCTAATGGGCGACGTCCACCCATTGTCAGCAAGAAAAGCAACTTGTCCTTTCTAAACGGATTTCGCTTTCTCGCGTGGCAGCAATAATAAGCGCCGCTCATCTCATGGGAATCTGATTATTTATATGGTCGCGGAGAGACATCCGAATCACCCTTCTTCACCATCGCTCTCTCTGTCACAGCCAGTGCTTGCTGTTTAGCTTTCGTAAGTGACCATGCTTTGCCTCTGTATATCAATGTGCCTTCAACACGTCGGCATTGAGGAGGTAGGTAGGCACGGCCTTCTAGTCCGAAAGTTTGAGCACGTCGGTGATGTAGAAATTGCGCCAGCCAACAGCCTTTCGACTTGCCTCTAGCTGGTGATTGTGGCACATTATTCACCTACAGCGAGTTGTTAACTTCTTCCAAATTCACACCGTCTATTTGTAATCTTGCTGCGGGCATATCGGCACTTTGCATCACTTTCGTTTTTGATGCACTGCTTTTCAGACTCAGCTGCCGCAGCACTTCGTTTATTTTGCAAAAGAGCATTTTTCCAGTCCAATTTCCGAAATGTCACCTCAAAGCAGGCTGTGAAAAGCTTTCTTAACAATTTGGCCATAGCTTTCTCCAGTTCTTCTACCTACAACAGTTCGTAGCACACCATTTAGCCCTACACTATCGAATACTTCTTCGTAATTAGAAAGTGGGCAACAAAGGGGAAGTTGGCACCCTCCTGTGTGTTCAAACAGCTGGTTAATAGTGAAAATGTGACCCACCATGTTGTAATTACTTCTGGACCCGGCTTGTTCTATCGGCTGCTGTTGATTGAGACGACTTTATAGCCGGCTGCTTAGTGGTAATTGTAGTGAATTGCTTGTGAATATGAGAAAGTAAGCATATCGAGCAGTAATGCTTCACATCTTCCTTATTATCCTTTTTGTGCACCAAAACATTTTTCGATCCTTTCCAGCTGCTAGCCTTTCTGCCAAGTAACGATTGAACCGAGTGGCAGAAGGCCTTGCAAAGTTAGTTCCTTCCGCATCTGATGAGTTCGATATTAATATCGTTATTGCCGGATTATTTTTTTTTTGTTTTTCGTTAGGAGAAGTGTTTATTTTACCTCGCTGTTAACTATAGGAAGAATTTGCTGGTTTGTGGTTCTAACTGCAGATGCTGGAATGCTGGAAGACTTGCACGGAATTTTCTAGATATGTTCTCCACGTCTGTTCGGTACATTAACCGATGTCTGTTTTTATTCATCAGCCCTACCATTGTAGGATGGCAAAGCAACAGTTCTCTCCTGCACTTCTTCAGGCTCTGCCCGTTTTGGAAGGTCTCTGTTTTCCGTAGGCGATTGCAGTTTTTATGCGTTTTTGCCGTGCAGCGCTAGAGCGTTGCAACAGGCAGCAAAAACGCATATTGCAACTACCCTGTCAGAGTGTGTGTGTGTATTCGGGTATTTCAACTCGCCAACCACGCAAGCTTTGAAGCTGAAATTTTGCTGGTTTGTTCCTCAGCCAAGTGCCACCCCAGGACCGTGGTATCAACCTTCATGCACGTCTAGGCCCCGCGTACGAGCACGTGAAAGTTTGGCGGGAAAATTGCTAACTCGGGAACGGGAAAAGGTAGAAGGCTGAAACTTTAGGTTAATGTTCCTCGCCCATGTACGACCAAAATCAGCTGTTTAGAGGCGCCTGGGACCGACGTATGAGCACGTGGAAATTTTGGCGGGAAAATCACTAACCCGGGAACGGAGAAAGCCAAAAAGCTGAAACTTTAGGGGGCTGCTCCCCATTCATGTACGACCAAAAGATTTCAAATTCAGCTCTTCAGAACCGTTCGGGATTCACGTACAGGCGCGTGAAAATTTTTACGGAAGAATTGCCAACTCGGGGAAGAGAAAAGCTGGAAAGCTTTAATTTTAAGGGAATGTCCTCTGCTCATGTGCGATTAAAAGATTTTAAATTTAATAGACTTTTAGTAGGTCCTTTTTCGCGGGCCAACAACTTTCTCTTTGTCGGATCACTGACGACATCTACAACTGGCATGCCACATAGCTGCACAATTTACTTCCCGAACTTCGAGGGCCAGTATGTCACAGGGCTAGCTACTGCAATTCCTTGAGATCTTACTACGGCATGAAAAGTGAAAAAAGTCATGATCGCACTGGCCTGCCTGGTGCGTTCTAGCCTAGGATGAAGTCCTCCTTCGGCCTCCGTCTAATGTACTTGCAGGGATATGTCGTGTTTGATTCCTTCTCTAACAGCACTCCACAGCCACGAAGACCCTTGAATTCAATCGTCGAAGTCAGGTGCACTCGGCTCGTTTTGTGCACCCAAAATGTTTATAAGTGAGGCACTTGCAGTGATGATAATTATTAGCTGCCAAAGCCCATTCCTGACTTACCAGTTCTCTTAATAGCGATTTTCTCGGCCTGTTACTTTGACTTGTCGCTTGCAGCGTTCTTCTTTCACAATGCGGGATAATATGCATTTTCTCCCGCAACATGCAGTCTTCGCGTCCTGTACTGAATGAGGATTAATCGGAAGCATCCTTGAAAGTGCGCTAAGCATCGACCAAGATGTAATCGACTTCGTCCTTTCCTACTTTAAGTGCAAATCAAGCGCATCGCCGCCACATACCTTTGTAGAGCCAGGTTATCATCAATAAATAATTTGCTTTTCGCTGTAACCAGACAATTACAATAACTCGGCTCGGCTCGGCTGATGGTCGACGGTGTTTGGAAAGTGCTCTAACATCTCTGCCAACACTATTTCGCGGCGTGCTCGCTGGAACAGTTTGGTATTTTGCCAGACGCGCTGAGTAGCGCTGCCAGTGTCTGACGATTGGATCGCGTGGCCGGGAGTGATGAGTGGGAGGATTGGACGTGGTTGAAGGGTTTTGGTTGGTAGTTGCCCAGATACAGCTCAGAGGGCGCGAATGAGGCCAAGATAGTGAGAAGGAATGAAGTTGCTGGTTAGGAGTTTAGGACGATAAACGGTGGCAGCGGTTGGAGGTTGTGGGTGCCCCGGTGCGCTCTAGAGGCAGGGATTGGGGACAGGATACAGGAGGGGAAGAAGGGTGCTAGTTAGGAGTTCGAAGCAAGAACTGCAGATAGCAGTAAAGAGGAAAATAAACCGACATGGCACTACAAAGAAAAGTAAATTAAAACAAACCTGATTTTGTGAATAAAAGGAAAAAAGCCAAATCAAAGAATTAGAGCGTGTAACCGAAAGCAAAAGCAAACAAAACCTGAGCTTATGCGAGTAGGAATTGTCTTACAAAAGCTCGTCTCTAGTAAGCGGTTCCCGCATTTATGAGGTTTATGCTTAATTGAAGCTGAAGGCAAATAAGTCTGATTGGATTACACAAGAACTGCAGACGATTCCACAGTGTTGCCTTTCGCAGCCTGCAACTTTGCACAACAGTTATACCTTTGTTTTTTTTTTCTTCAAAATCTCACAGCAGCAAAGGCCGACTTCACCCTTAGGCATCCATTCTACCTATTTTTGCCCACTTCGTGGAACTTTTTTGCTCTCAGCTTTACCTAAGCATCAATTTCATAAATAGGAAAGTCTAATGACGGGTTTTTGTGGAACAGGTTTGCCTAACTATCAGTTTCATAAAAAGGGAAGTCCCTTACTGATGACAGGTTTTTATGGATCAGTTTCCACTAGCAAAACCTCAGTTTCTTTTGCTTTTATTCATAAAGTCAGA
>UYRT01079098.1:4347-14918 GCA_900617915.1 Gongylonema pulchrum
GCATTATTATCAAAACAGTGAACATTCGAAGGCTCAGCTTCAGTTTCAGATTTCTTTTTGAATGCACAAAAGAATGCAACTGTCCACAAACTTATCGCAAAAAAAAAAAAAATTGCGTATTACACGCAACGATTTGTTGTTGCAGGAGTACCGGTGATGTTGTGTCGAAGCCCGGAACTTACTTCTGTTTGCGATGCCATTGTCATTTCATGTTCTGAGGATGGAATTTACCTCAAATCAAAACTGAAAAATGAGTTGGATATCAGTTGTTCGGATGAGTTTGTGTTGGTGCCATCTGCGGGCCTCGGATATCTTGTAGCGCTGGATGAGTTTTTGGTAAGTGTTGTAGCAGTTAAGTTCTTTGTCATAGTTGTTGGTTTGTTTATGTTGTTGACGTGTTGGTCGTGGATTTTTAATTCAGGAATTAAAATGGAGGAACTTTCCTGGCGAGAAATTAATTCATTATGTGCACTGCAGCGTTCCGATGCCGTCTTCGCGTCCTGGTACTTCTCTTTTTAACGTCATATCTTCCAGAAGTTTTCAAATCATTCCGCATCAAATTCGGCGGGGTTTTTTTTTTTCAGACGAAATGACCAGAAAGACAGATGGTCTGAATGAGGATCAGATGCGTGCTGTAGCTGCGGCATTAAATAAAAGTCGACCAATTGTAACAATACACGGTCCGCCTGGAACGGGTAAAACAGCTGTTATCGTGAATATTATAGTACAAGCCGTGCGCAAAAAGCAAAAGTTACTTTTTTATGTCATTCATAAAATAAAGTTACTTGTTTTGGAACATTTAAAAATTCTTATTCCTTTGGTGGTTTTTAAGAAAATACTGGAACTGTGAATCGTGCTGGAGGACCGATTCCCCCATCTTGCGCGCGGGTTTTCGTAACCTCTAGTTGCATAAAGGTGAGGAATTGAACGAGATACGAATACGGTTTTTGCACCCTTCAGCTGACTTTTTCCATTATCTTCCTTATTGGAAATCCACTGTTAATGGGATAAAAGTAATTTCGCGTGCGTAATTTACTGTGCTTCCTCTTCTGAGCAGCATTCTGTTCTGGTACGTATGTCTGTGTGGGCGCGTACGCGTGGGTCTTGTAATGAAGAATTGTGATGAGGCTCTGGATGGAATTGCTCCACTTATATCTGAATCGTAGTTTTTTCTGCAATTTCTACTGCTTGTGTATTTCAGGTACTTGTGTGTGCGCCATCCAATGTTGCAGTTAACAATGTGGTAAATCGGTTAAAAAATCTTGCTGGAATTTGCGCTTTGGGGTTCAACTCAGAATTCTCACTGAGTAGTGAGATGGAACAGCACAACAAGTTCACCGATATACAAAACATATTTGATAAGTTGGTATGGCTTTTGATCGCCTCGATTGAATCAGTTACTATTATCATCTTGTTTAGAGCCTCCTCCATTATCTGATGAACAAATAAGGTTCTCTTATCTTTCAGTTATGTCCACTTTTCTTGCACAGTATATCCTACTGATTTATTTTTGCTGATCTTAGGCCTCGAAGGCAGATGCTGTTTTTAAGACGTTATGTAATAGAAATGACGCCAACGTCTGTTTTTGTGCTCGTGCCATGTTTTTTTCTGCAGGGTAGTCTTAGCATACACCCGTTTTTTAGATTTCTTAAGTGGCCGAAAATCTGATATTATCGATCTGGGCACATATGCATTTTGACTGAATTCAAGGGGTGGTCGTAAGAAATTTTTAATAGACAAGGGAAATGTTTGTAAAATTTTTTGTGTGAAAGATATTTAAATGTATTTAGAAAGAAGTTTCAACATTTTCGGGATTGCTGAATTACTGTTTGCCATTCATTCAGAAATAATTTATTAGGATTAAGTTGAAAACTGATCAGTGATTTGAAATTTAGGATTTTGACAGTAATAAAGGAATGTGTGAAAGAACAACTGAAGATAAACAAAGTTGGCGCAATGCTAAGAAGATGTTGTGGGAATTGAAGGAGGTATATTCTTTCTTGTCCTATTTATACGTTGCGGTGCAAAGTGGTGGTTTCCGGAAAAATCTTATACACTGTTCATAGAAATTTTACTTTTTTTATTTTTGTTCAAACCCTTAAACATTGGATTTCAGGCCCAGTTCTTTAATTCGTGCGTTGAGTTCCCTCAAACAGCTTAGACGATGAGCTCCTAAGCAAACAGAGAAATTTAAGAAGTGATGGGAGAGGTTAACTGGAAGAGTAAATATGCAGAGGTAATTCAGCGGTTATGAAAATAGGCTGCTTTCTGTCTCTAGTGTTTGTAGCGTGACTGTTTTTTCCAGCAGGCAGGCCTAAGTTGGCAAGCTTTTCCACTACTGATTCTACCCGGAGAAAGATGATCTGCAGTAAGCAGTCAGTTCAGAACCATTTTTTCACCGTTAAATTTTTCGTTGGGGCATTTCTGTTTTTGGAAGCGATGGAGGTGAATTTTTTATCTGTTACATCGTTCGAAAGCTTTCAAACATATGTATTTTAATTATCAACATGATTTCAGAATTTTGCAGAGCATTTTGAGTGGGAAGGAAGTGGTTGCTTGTACGCTTACAAATTCCTCATTGCGGTTTCTTCGTGAGCAAGGCTTTCATCCTCATTTGACCATAATCGATGAAGCGGCGCAGACTTTAGAATGTGTTGCATGGTATTCGCTGCTTTTAGCTCCCAGAGCAGTGATTGTTGGCGATCGGTGGCAGCTACCGCCTGTTATAAAAACTACTGAGTATAGTTGTTTTTCTTCTCTGTACAATCTATAACTGATGAAACTCAGCGTGGTTTTTTTTTTTTTTTTTTGTTTTCGCCAAACTTTTGTAGTGAAAGCCAAATTCCTTGTTTTATCAGATAAGCCAATACAGTTATTCAGTGAATGTATTCAGGATATCAGGAAGCAGTGAAATCGGTTGCTCGCTAATGGATACGTTTTCCAAGAAATTTGGTGAATCAGCCTCAGTCATGTTAACAGAGCAGTATCGCATGAACAAAGTGATAATGCAGTGAGTATAAGTTGCGAAACATTTAACGTTGTGCTGCATTTTCATCGTTTTATTGTCCAAATTGCCTGGCTTGAAGCGTTTAGATGTAGTTACGTACTAAGACACCTTTGCCAGATTCTTCGCAATCTTAAAAAAGGACCGAGAATGCTGGTTTAAGCTCTTTTCTCTGTGCTGTTTCTTCGTCAGCCGAAAGCTTACGGCAGCACACGATGGCAGCTGCTAAAACTCGACTCGGAGGGAGGGAGGAAGAGAGGAGAGAAGAGGAGGAGGAAGGGGGGGGGGAGAGGAGGTCGGGGTTGAGTCCTGATTTTGGTAGTATGTTTCCTCGAATCACAAGCGGAATTGAATTGAAATTTCAACTTCATAAATGGTAAGGTTGGGGTAAAGGTGGGCGGTAGGACCGAGAATACTGGTTTAAGCTACAGGAGGTCGTAATGAAAGGAAGAGAACTGAAATGATGACTGAAAAAAAAGCTGAGATCTTGCTTGAAAATAGGAATTAAGGACAGGGTTAGGGATTAGTGGTTATATTTGTTGTGTTGCTAAACAAAAAATTTGGTTCGGAGTTAAATTGGTAGGCTTGTGCTTTCCAGTTTCCACTCAGCATTCTTACTTAACTCCATAAACCTATAATCGACGGAGTTGAGATCCATTAACTGATGGAAAACAGTGTTGCTAGGAACATAGCCAGGCTGTAACGACTGAAACACGAACGATGATCGTGCAGCAACGAAAAAACTGTTAAACCCAGGAATGATTCAGAATTATTTTGAAATAAAGGGAAGGCGGGCGCACTCGTGTTTTTTCTGCTTTTGATTTCTTCAAGTACTGATATCTTCACATGCAAATATGTGAAGGTTCCGGTTTGGTGAGATTCTAGATTGAGAAACCAGAGTACAACTTGTATAACACTCACACCACTATTTTCTTGCTCCAGAATCCCGTTGCAAAAAAGCCGAAAATTGCACACGATCACGATTGCCTCGCCCGTCCTACCAAACTTACAAACGAATGCTTTTTACCCAAAAATGAGTGCATTTTGCTTAGCTGGGCGACACCCAGCTGAGTTTTGGTAGGCGCCCGCACGATGTTAGTAAAGTATTTAGCGTGCCACATCCTCGTCCGTTTTTCTGTTCACTGCAGTAGCATGCACTGTTTTATTGTTTTGCTTTCTAAATCGTCAAAAATGCATATTCGATGATGCTCTGTCTCACTGCTCTGCGACAGTAGTATTAGTTCATTCACTTTGTCACTGCCCATCTTTCGCATTTACATGTTGCTGCTTTTTTCAACGCGTTTGGCGCTGAAAAGTATGCCACTGGTGTTTCACGCCATTTGGTGTTCGTAAAAGACTGTGAAGGAATTGCAGATGGCCGTCTCGTTATTTCTACGGTTCTCAGCTACGAGCGAACGATTGCATTGCTAATCAGCTTTTGAGGTACCAATTTTTTTAGCCTCATCTCTAAATTATGCGAAACTTCCCTGGCACAGTCTGCGTTTCTGTGATCGTCTTCCAGTCCTTATTCAAAGTTTGATTATAATCCTAACTCTAATTGCTTAATTGTTATGCTTTAGTGACGTAAGTAAAGTGCCGAAAGGAAGTTTGTTTGATGAGCCCATGCTGCTAATTGATACTAGCCGGAGCGCGGACAACAGTGAAAAAGCATGTGGACACTCCTATGCAAATACACGTTAGCCTTTTCAAATGAATGCAGTGCGTGCTATTGTATGCATCAGTTGTTGGCACATTTATTGAAGAAAAGATTTGTAGTTGAAGCGGAGATAGTCACTGAATATCTGTCTGGGTTGGCAGCTTACGATGTGCGCAAGCAGGACGTCGGCGTCATAACTCCTTATACTGCTCAGGTTAGTTTTTCTTTTAACTGGAAAGGACGAGAATAAACAAAACAAAGTGTCTTAGTTACCGTGTTAGTGTTGGTCATGTCCCAGACCAGTAAAGCTAGCTAGCGAAAAAGGATTGGCGCCATCGTGTGCTTTTGCGGTCATGTAGCTCACGTAATGTTGAAACTGTAAGTCAGCGAAAAATCGCAAGCAAGAGACCGCAACGACGCCTTAGGACTTGACTAACTCTCGCATCTTCTTAAGTTCTGCGAACTTCCAGCATGACGTTTTTTCCTTTGAATTTTAACGATACCGAATCAGCAAATTACATTTTCTAGAAAAAACTCTGAAGCTTCGCAGATATAACAGCGCCAACAGTGAGGAAGTGCACCCATCCCAAAAAAAAGCCACTTTTTTGCCCGAATAGAGCTACTCTATCGCTACTTTTTTCACGTTCTGCTCATACCTTGGTTTATTTGGCATTCATGCCCCTTGACACAAATCCGAAGAAGAATTTAGTACTAATATACAGAAAGGCTTGAAAGTTATCTCTAGTTCTTTGAGCCTGTTCATCTCGAAGGGCTGTGCTCTCGAAATTTCTCCTTTTTGACGCATCTCGTCATCATGCCATATTTGTGTGGCAATAGACTGAAAACCAGTCAGGTCCAATGGAAGGCTGAATAGACTGTAGCGTCTATAGCCCGGCGTTTTAGCTTATGAATTGAACGAACTTGTTCCTTGCATCATTACCACTTATTGAGACAGTTGCGTCTTTTATTATCACAGTATTTCTCTGTGCAAGAAATATCATTGCGGAGAAGCTGTACGGAGCGTGTGACTGCAATTTAGCAATACCCAGTGGCTTCAAGTCTGGCGCACTCTGCTGCGTTTTCGGTTAGATTGAAAAGATAATTTACAGGTGGACTTTTTGAGGAAGTTGTTGAAAACGAATGCAGTGGATACTGTGGATGCCTTTCAAGGTCAGGAAAGAGAAGTTGTCGTGATGTCGCTGGTCAGAAAAAATAAAGAAGGTATGTACGTCTTTGACAACTCCACAGCTGCTCTGTTCACGAAAATCGACACGAAATCATTTTTACTGGTGTTGCAGTAGCCGCGGCCCGAACAGCGACCATCGCGATCAAAATTTTTGGCAGCTTTTAGCAAAGCGTGAACGCACTGCACGATACTCTGTGTGAGAAAACTTGAATGGGATAAATTAAGCCGGCGTGCAATGAAACACTGTACATCAGGAAGTAGTGCTTGACGTTACGGGTACCCTACACATCCATAAAATCACTTAGGTACAATTCGTTGATTTTTCTAGGGGCCTTTAAATGTCGCATAACGTTCTCATGCAGGCAGGAAACAGTCATGCGTGCGGACAAATGACAGACGTAAAGGATCGAGCCACTTGCCGCGAGCTGATTTAGCATGTAGCCCGCACTTCCACTAATGCTAACAGTTCCGGACCGATATTCAAAAAACGAAATCGGCCGTTATTTGTGCATTTTGTTTAAAATTTCAAAAATTTTAATTCCCACCATTTTTCCTTTCACTTCAGAAGAGAGATGCAGCATCAGGTAAAAAGCGAATAGGGATATTAGCTGGGGAAGGTTCCTCCAAAACAATTTTTTCAGGTCGGATCGGATTTCTGAAGGATGAACGTCGATTAAATGTTGCTGTTACGAGAGCTCGTCGGCAGTTTGTTCTGGTCGGCTGTGCGGAAACAATGAAGCAAACAGACCATTTGCGTTCGCTTCTCGAATACATGCAGTCAGCCGGAAAAGTAATTTATCCTGAAGAACTCAGTGAAAATATGATTGCCATTAAGGATCTCAAAAGAACCCGAAAAACAAGAAGCAGGAGAGCATCAAAGTCAGTTTCTAGTAGGGAATAACTCATTTGTAAAGCCGAGAGGAAATGTGGAGGGTGCAGCCAGATAGGGAAAGAAAAGGCAAAAGTTGGATGTTAAACGTTTTGCTGCGCAGTTCCCGGATCATATACACTCACCCAATCAGTATTGGGGATAACTGGTTACTGGATTTGTAAAACTCTAAATTCCACGAGAAAACTTCTTTTCTCTCAAGCTTCTGTGAATGCCATCAAAAAGATTCGTTGTGATTGAACGTTATGCATTTTTTACGGGTATTAAACCAGCACAATTATTAAAAGACAGGAAAGTTTTACAAGGAATATCGATGCTGAGTTGTTTTAAATGCAGGATGTGAAAAACGGTAGTGATACGCACCAGGCAACTTATAAATGCATAAATTCAAACCATGCACACGCCCGCTGAGCATTATCTCACATGTTTTCTGAGCTTCGATCCTCGCAGCCAAAGAAATGAAGCGGAACATAGACGTATGTAGCAACAGCAGTCACGTACACACTTGGCAAGGTGATTAAGAATTCCGGCTGTCCGCTGTTGCTGTGTCAGAGTTCCTTCTCGCTAGCTCTCTGGAATCACCCTCTGTGAGATGTTTGCTATCCTCGTGTCGTGATAAAGTTCGTTCCTTTTTATGACGACGTCTGTGTGAAGAAACTGGTGAATATGGAATATCGGGAGGGGAAGTCGGACAACAACGACTTGTTGAGCATCCACCGGACAGCTCTTCTTCCTGTAATTCGAAATCTACGGAGTTTGCCTACAGTGAACAAGGACAATGCTGTAAAGAAGGAACAGCTGAGTTTGCGATTAAAAAAAAAAAACAACAACAACAAGGATCACGCAGAAGGGTTATGTGCGGAAAACTGACGGCTCACCTTGACATACTGATCAGTTGGCTTCATTTCTATGCAAATAGTCCCATCTTCCTTTCTGTTTCGACCTTGGTTGCCTAGCGTTAGCACCTGGCGGAGCAAAACTATACGTATGGCTTTCTTTCAAACTATTATGAGCACGAAAAAAACTCGTGGAAGAACAGGAAGGTAAATTTTGTAAAAACTCAAAAGAGACCAACAAATTACTTCCCAGTGTTCATCGGTATCAGTTATAAACAAGAATGTCCAGTATTTGAATACTCTATTATTATTAGAAGCAGGAACCTGCTGTATGCCGGTGGACGTCCGCGAAGAGCGTCTCGTAGTCTTTGAATTGAGGGATGTTGCAAAATCGTGACAGGTGTCGATATTATATCCAAGTTGGGCAGTGGGAACCACACAGGACTGTATGTGACTTACCGGTCCATTTAATGCTTCCACCAGTGTCATTGTCTCGTACCTGAAACATCCCAACAATAAATCATTGCGTGCTCTCGAAAACTAATGAATACGTACCGTCCCTACTTTGTCATGTATCTATTCAGTTTGTTGGCACCTCTCCTGTTGCATAATTTTATTGATTAGACAGAGGAAAAGAGGATTTCTGGCTCGTTAGGTGGACCAGATGAGTGCGAAATCACAAAGACATGGATTGATCAATGTACAATCAACTGTTCATATTTCACAGGAAATTGCAGCAGGGAAGACGCATGTTTGCTGGGCCCAGAAGTGGTCATCCATAGGGCAACCGGGATGAGTACGGTATCGTGGGACCTAACATGTGATCGCATTTTAAATGTATACAGACATCCTATTTTCTGAGTACTAACTTGAAACTATGAAAAATCAACTATGAAATTGCCAGTTCTTGTATTCACCTTGTGCACGTTAAGAGTTTGACAAAAGTATGGCACCTTGTCTGTGAGCGAGTCTGTTGTGAAGACGGTAACTGATCAGTTATCGAGACAGTGCTCACGACACGCATCGTCTTCAACTGCAGCAGTGCGCGAAACGGAGAACGACATATGGGACAATTATTCAGCTGAAAATCAGCACGTATAATTTGGAGAAGTTCCAGCAACTGGTATTATCGACAGAAAGATTCTGTAGCCCGAGAATAAAACGTGGACAATTCACATCCATGTAACGGGCAAATTAGTACTGCTGGCTTCACATGAATAAATACATTCACATCGGCATACAAGTAACACTTCCTGTTCCTTCAGCACACAGACACTTCTTGCTCTTTCACGTTTAGTTTTATAGATTCACATCAAAACACAAGTGACACTGATACCCCAGCACTGCTTCATTCTCCAAATTTATTCAACGCGGTTCGTGCATATTCACATCGGCAGACATACGCCAATCAGTTCAACAGTAATGTTGGCTTCATCATACGGAACAGTTTCAAAGGCCTTTTTTCCCTCATTTCGTTTCTTTTTTTCTTGCACAGCGTTGTAATTACTGTTGGATGTACTCACGGAAAATTATCATAGAGGACTTTTTCATTTCTTCATAAACGATGAACAGCGGGAAAAACGCTAGATTCGACGGGGACGGCCGTAAGATGAAGTTCAGGAGATGATGCTTACCTTATACCTCAATGTTTCCGCACAACCATTGCAAATGCATAAATGCCTGCACGGAAGGATCACTGTATCCCGAATATCGGACATGCAAATGATACACTCCGAGCCATTTTCATCGCCAAGATCTTGCTCCTTATTTTCGATCCCGTAAATCTCTTGCAGCAGATAAACTACGCCATCAGCTACCTTCAATTGATGCGGGCATAACAAAAACACCCACAACAAAACGAATACCACTGCTTGAAGAACATGTCCTTTTCTGATAAATTAATGATTAGGCACGTCTCAGACAGGAGATATGCAGGTCAGGATTCAAAAGCCCGACATAGCTACGCCGCCATGTGGACCTCCAAACCGACTGTTTGGCTGTTTGGGCGGCTAGGCATGAGGTATGTAGGCTGAATAATACGAAAAATGGATTAAAGACTGCTACATTCGACAACATTATGAAGTAAAAGAATAGATTGGATTTTTTAAAGAAATCTCAGAACCTCAGGACTGTGAGGTTTCTTTAAAAATCACAGTTCCACGGTAGCAGCGTTGTAACTAACCAGCTTCTGTCGTAGCGGCTTCACAACAAACGAAGCACACTGGTCGGTAGCACGCTCAATGCTAGCCATGGTTGACTGCATCTGCTCAATACCACAGTCCACAGCACGGATCTCAATCACAATTGGAAAATACGAGCCATTTTCGTAATGCATCTCAAAAAACACGGTTTATGCGAACTTTTTTGGAGCCACAGGATGCAGCAAACTGACGCGCCGCTCACAGTACTACTTGCCCTGACATTTCCGAAATTTCCCCTTAAAAGAAAACACAAATCTTATTGCAGCTGAATTGCCCTTCCGAAGAGAGCATTTTTCTGTAGAACAGCAAACACGTGGTGGGAAGAGGGAAGGCAGTGGTAGGAAGCGGGAGAAGCAATATAAAAGGAGGTGTTATGGGGAAGACAGCTGGTCGTAAAGAAGCACATCTTTTTTTGACAAGAAATTTGAAAAAAAAAAGTGCAGAAACGATACCGAGCTAAGATCATACACACTGCTGTCCAATTCAAACTTGTTGAAGTGCTGCGCGGCCCCCACATCGAAATAGAACTGGTCGGAAGACTTCATCTGAGGATACTTGTGCATGAATCTGTAAAAAGAATTGTTTCAGAGAGCGGAGAGAGAGGCGGCGGTGGGCGCGCCTTCGTATCCTGTAGTGTTTCAGCGATGTGAAACGTACTGCACACGTCCATCGCTTATAAATTCCTTGGCGAAGAAATGAATTTGCACATAACAAGCACTGTCACAGTCGAAATAGAATTCCAAACAAAGTGAATTCTTAGCGCCATCCGAGCTGCCGCACTTGCTCCTGAAAACGGCA
>UYRT01079104.1:2896-14384 GCA_900617915.1 Gongylonema pulchrum
ATGTTCTGCTTGGCGATTGAATAAAATGTGAAATGTGATTTTATGAAAAAAAGGAAAGTGGAAGAGGAGGATGGAAGAGGGGAAATGGAAGAAGGAGGTTGCAGGATGGTTGAGTTTCAAGTTCTCAGATCCCTACAGCGGTTGTCTGCGTAGTCTTCGTAATTTGTTACTTGTTCTTCGATGACCGCGCTGATGTTTCTTTCTCACGTTCTGAAGTCTCGTATGTATCAAAAACTGTAAATCCTTCTAAATTCCGGAAAATGTCGGTTTCTGCTGAACTGAAAGTGAGTAATAATTAGCAAGAACATTAACAGAAAGTTGGGAAATTAGAAAAACTTAAAAGCTGAAAATGCTACAAGCAACGATTTCTCTGTAACATCAGAAAACAAGTGAATTATTGCAGTTTCATTATTATTACTGTTATTATTGTTATTCTTATTATTATTGTTATTATTATCATTGTTGTTATCATTATTTTTATAATTATTATTTCTATTGCTACTTATTTTTTATCGTTTATAGAGTAACAAAAAAATTTTTGCGCAGAAATTTCATCCCCTTTCACAAGCGCAAAAATCACAACATATCAGGCTTTATATAAGACAAAGATGAATACTAGCGGATTTGCTATGTAAATAAGGAGGAATGTGGCTGGTAACCGTATCCATGGAGCAAATTTTACAAACTTACGGAAAAGATCGTAGTATATTGGCTACGTTGAGGAGTACTTTGAGTGCTCTGGTCAGCTTAACACCATGCAGCCGATACCAATCCCGGACAAGCAACGCGGTGAATAGTGCCACTATACCAACAACAAACTGCGCGGCATTCGATTTTCGCACAGCACTCGCCATACAACTTAAGAATACGCTGCAAATATTCAGCAGTTTAGACTGCTACAAGAAAACAACTGTCCGCATTGAGACTAAACATTGCATCCAAACAATATCCATATGGAAAAAAATTTCTCGGAACGCATTAATAAATCAAAGTCCTTGCAAAATTTCAGCTTCACAGCTTGTCCGCTGCTCGAAATCGCAACTTCCCCACAAATATCATTGATGTGTTCTAAGGCACGGCGCAAGTGCAGTCGAAACTCTATTTGGGTATACGAATCCCAAAATGAACGATAAATATTCTGTCGAAATTACAGCTGTAGTGAAAATTTGAACGTACTTGCTCAGCAAATGAGAAGTGAAAATATTTTCAAATTTGTTCAAATCCAGAACTAATCTGCTCTGACCCAAACTGATCCTCTTGAATTATTCTAAAGAAGCGACATCTCTCACAACACTAGCTTCAAGAAACTCGTCTTTTTCGGATCCCCTCAACTGTTTTCGAGTTTTTCGGATTCCCCTTCCGTAGACCATAAACTTGGAAAACTCGTGAGCATGACCGCTTTAAAACATTTGGAATTCGTAGATCTGAACATATCTCTTTTCAAAATTCACGCCCCGCATTTCAGAGTATAAAATAGGGCGAAATATACTAAGAATACCAAGACCGCTCGGAGAGCTTATGAGTATCCCATGTTAATGATATTTCTGATACTCCTGATAATACTGATATTACTGACATACTCCCATATATCGGGCACAAATATAAGTACGAAAAACGAAATTCAGCAAAATCAGCTCGATTTGTAGCTGATCTGTAATATTATCGCTTACCAAATGAATCCGAAAGTGATAAGTACAGCCAGTGTTGTCATTAAGCGATTCTGTACTACCTTCTTATCACTGAAATGAGTCTCATCAGTTACCATGCACATACAAACATACACACATTTACCACTTTTAAAAGAAAACCTGGATAAAAGGATATTAGATCAGAAAGCCAATATCATCATTTTGGATTATGAAAATCAAATAGCCTTTCTGAGCTGTGGTGGGCACTGGTCGAAGACTTTGTAAGATTATCCCAAACTGCATTTTTTATGTCCCAAATTTTCGAGTTTTGAGGGATCTACAGTCAGCAAGCATATATATAAAATGAAGAAACAGTTAGACTAACTATTGCGATAAATTGCTTTGTGTTGTCGACGACCACGATCGAGTACGCAAGTCCGGTTCCGAAGGCTGCTCTTCCAGCATCGCCAACTCGGCAAGCGTTAAATTCAGCTTTACGCGCCCGCTAAATTTTCCGCCCAACACTTATGCACTATTTGATTTAAAACTCGTAAAAACTGACCGAAAATTTTTTTTGTTTATATAATTACCCACAAAAAATATTCACATTAAATGATATAAAATTAAACCAAAAAAGTTTATATATTATAAAAATTAAAGGCAAACAAAAAATAAAACGACCGGCGTGTGGTTGCTGTTGGCAAATGTGTGTGGTATCATTCCGATATACCAAGAGCCGTGATCATGGGTAGGCTTCCTTCTTTGCTTGTCCCGTTATTATTACCAGTTTTAATTATTATTTTTATTGCTGCTGGCAGGCGTGGTGTAGTGAGAAGTAGCGCTGCTGTTACGCAGATTATGCGTTCGAACTCCGTAACAAATTCTTTTACGACTCGTTCATCCGTTTTGATGGTAAATTGGTACTGGCATATGCCAGGAAGTTAAATTCATCATCAGCTTGCTTGTAAGCAACTCTCGGAGTCATAGCAAATGCCAATAGCAACCACACGCTGGTCAAGCTGCCATCAGTGACTTTGACCAACGTGTGGTCGCTATTGGCATTTGCTACTACTCGGACTAATTCCTGAAGACTTGTAACAGTTTGTGGGGTAATCTGGTACCCCAAGCTTCCGCTCGTTAATATTTTTATGTAAATGCTAACAAATCACATACACACACACACACACATACACACACAGACACACACACACAGATAAACCGTGCCTGCGATTTTGATCAACAGAATTTGGATGAAAAATTTTCTGAAGCAGCGACCTGTCTGGGAATTCATACTCAGGAATGTCTTTTTCATCTTTCACATGTTCCGTTGCAATTGCCAGACCAACCACTCCTCCTCGCTTCATCGTAAGAAACAATGAGAAATATACATTGTTTCTTGTTCTTTTATTCTTAAAATGCAGTCATTATTATGCGTTTTTGCACATTTATGCAAATGCAAAAAATGAAGACTTGTGGGGAGTGTGTGTATGTATGTGTATGTGTGCGTGTATATGAGTGTGTGAGTGTGTGTGTACCTCGATTTCTATTTGCTTTTGCTTTTTTTGCGCTTTTATTCATAGATTCCGATTCTCCGAATTCGCTTTTTTCCCGCCTTAGCTCAAGTTTGCTTTAATTTACTTTTCTTTGTAGTGCTGTATCGTCTCTTCCTCTTTACTGCTGTCTCCAGGTTTTGCTTCGAACTCCTAACTAGTACCTTTGTTCCCCTCCTCTGTTCTGTCCCCAGTTTCTGCCTTCAGACCGGCATCTGGGCAACCACTAAGCACCACTCCATCCATGTCTTACCCCTTACTCAGCACACCCTCCCCCTCCCTCCCTCCTCCCCCCCACTCCTAACAACACCGTCCATCCAGTGAGCGCTAGGTAATACTATCTAGCGTTTCGGGTAACACTACCCGACAATCGCTGGCAATGTGCCAAGCAGTGTTGGCAATTGGCGTCACGAAATAGCGTTAGCAGAGAAGCTAGAGCACCCCAGAACGGCGACTGAGCCGAGCTGGGCCGAGGTTTAGTGGCTGTCATGTGTTTGTGCTGCTGTAGTGGCGCCGATCGGATGCTCGAGTCCTGAAACGATCGAAGTGGTGAGTTCAAAAATTCAAATAATTCACTGCGGTTGAGGGGCAGTTGATCCCCCTCTCCGGGTATTTTCATCATCGCGGGTATGCCTCTATGTTCCCCCTTCGCCCCGTGGCTTCCCCGCACCGCGGTACCCTCGGTTCCTTGATTTTCCGGCCAGGAAAATCCTCTTTTTTTTGGAATTTTTCCCATCGTTCAATGTGATACGTGTGGTCGGGGTATTTGTCAAAGTTCGCGCTGTTGGGGGATGCTTTTGGACCGCGCGGGGCGCTACTAGTGGGGCATTGACTCGTCGAATTTGTTTGGTACCGCGGTGTACTGCTGCCCAGCGAGAGGGTGTTTGAATTGGCGGTCATATTTGGGACCTGAATTTTTTGAAAATTCAAAATTTCCCTCAATGGAATAGCCCGAACTGAGGGATTTGGGAAACCTCGGTTGTCACTAAAGTGCGACCTCACGTCTCCCCACGGAGCAGGGGCTTTCCCAGACAGCCAACTGTACAGCTTTCATTTTCTCGAAAAGCGAGCATTTACCGATAAAACGACCGGGCTTCATGTAAGCCCAGGCTGAAATGCACCAGAACCCCACGGAACAAGGGCTTTCCCATACAGCCAACTGTACACTTTTCATTTTCTCGAAAAGCAAGCATTTACCGGAAAAACGACCGGGCTTCATGTAAGCCCAGGCTGGAATGCACCAGACTGGCGCACAAATCCCTCCCATCTTCCGGATTGTTTCCGCGTCGTGGTAAGGATGTAGGGACCCTCTTCGTCTCGCAGATTGCAACCACACGGCAGTCGATGGATACTAAGGTGCTTCTACAGCTTAAATTATGACTTAGGTGCCCTCGCACCTCAAACTACGACCTCACGTCCCACGCTCAACGGGCTGCAACCACACGTCATATTTTGGGCGTAGTAGATAGCCTTCTGTGTACCGAACTACGTTTACCTATGTTACATTCATCGTCTTTCATCCCTACCCCGCTTGCCCTTCCCCTCCCCTTTCCTCCCCTCCAGCCCTTCCCTCGTAGCTGAGGCACGCGCACCCTTCCAGTCTTACCTTTATGTTTTTGCGCTGTCTTCAACAGTACATGTGGAAATATGCCCCTCCCCCTTCTCTCTTCTAAGGGACTTGACACGTTTTGGCAATGAATGTTGACAACCGGAAACAAATATCCTTAAGGAAGTTTTTCTGGATTTTTGTGCAGTTGTTAATTTATACAAAGAATCTATCAGCCTCAGTGATCGATAAATGCCGTGATTTTAATGGCTAACAGCATTTTTGCTTCTTTTTTTTTCAGGTTGCTCAAATAAACATCAGTGATCAAAAATCTTGGTGCGATATCAACTCGATTTGCTGCATTGTTGCAAAAGAAACAAATGACAGATATAGGTAAGGGATGAAGGCGATCAACCCCCTTCTCCTTACCCGATCTCACCTACGCATTGAAATGCTATAACACATTGGTCAGGTGTTGCAAAAGAAACAAGGTGCTAACAGCAAGGAAACGAAGCTGCCGGCTAAACTCCTTCGCCTTGCCCAGTTGCCCTTCAATTCCATGTGATATGCAAATGTCCCATCTCCTGACTCAAGTTCGTCCCCTCCGTGACATGTGTAATGATGCCGGATCCCCCCGGCTAAGTCTCGATTGGTTTTTGTTTCTGGATAAATTTTTTGTTTTTTTTTTAAATAAACTGTTTATTGGTTTGGGTGAGTACCCCCCTCTCCCCTCCCACAGCCGCACAGGAGCACCCCCTACAGCCGCCCAGGGCCTCCACTCCTCCGTTCGTTACAAAGGCAAATTTACCGGAATTACACCTGGCGCACTTGGGATTCTCTCATCGATCCTGGTACTTGGAGCTCCTCCATTGTTTCCCGCATTTATACAGTTCCATACTAACAAGTTCAAGTTCCACTAAGCACTGGAATCCATAATTCCCCTAAGGCCGATCGTTCTTCTGCTTTATATAAAGTTCCGATCACTTTTTCAGTGACTTCTGAATTCTTTCGGACACGTAGCATAGGCGGATCCAAGGGGAGGGGAGGAGGGAGGGGCGCAAGAAGGAAAGGGAGACAAAAGGTGCTGCAAAAGCCCGGGTCCATTCATAAATAAAACTGAAGTAACTCTAAGTAGCAGTGTTATCACAACTCTATTCCTAATTTTTGCATAGTTCTAGGCTAGGATGGGAGTATCCTCCTCCCCGCTCTCCCCGCTTCCGTCGCCCCCTCCCCTTCCCAGGAATCCGTCCTGAATCCGCCTATGATACGTGACATTTATTTCTGTTTGTTAAAATTTTGTACGTAATTTCAGAGGCAGCGAAAATGCCTGACGACAGTGGGCCGGCTGCGGGTTTTCGTCCCCGCAGACCGGTGAAACCACCGCAACGCTACTCTGATTCAGGCGATGAAAGTCCGGAGAGGAAAAGCACTCCAGCGACCGTGAAAATTAAAAGGCAAAATTTTCTATTTACTAAAAAAAATCGTAAGTTTACTATTAAAAAATCGTAGAAAAGATCATGAGTAAAAAATCGTGAGTTTAAAAATCGTAGGTCTGTTAATCAAAAAGGGTGCAACCCCCATGGAGTTCATCGTGACGGCTTGTTGAAGGTTTAGTGTCATTTGTTAAATACTTTCATAGGTATTTTTATCGAAAAGCCAAAAGGGTAGTGATTGAGACTTTTATTTTGTAATATTATAAGATTTTTTTTTGCAGTAATTAATCAAATATTACGAAATTAATGCATTAATTTATAATGAAAATGAATTCTTTGATTTTCAGCAAATTCAATTTTCAAAATTTTGCTTGACCTCATTTTTCTCTGTTTTATGTTTTCCTAGTATTATTTGATTACATTCAATTATATTTTATTAATTATGTTATAAAATAACAAAATATTGAAAAGAAGAAATTAATAAAATTTTAAATACACTGAAAATTACTTGTAATAGGTAAAAAATGTTTCGGTCTCTTAAGTCGTATGCATTTCTTATCAATACCACAGTTGGACCCCTCGTCAGTATTTTATTATTAATTATATTCTGATTTTATTTTATTTTATTTTATTAAGGTATATTTAACTAATTATATTCTAATCTTATTTTGTCTTATTAAAGTATATCTAATTAATTATATCCTAATTTTATTTTATCTGATTAAAATATATTTAATTGTACTTTTACTCATTTTTTTTATAATTATATTTAATGATTATTACTGTATACCTCCTGTCCTACATATCATATCACAATAGTCGTACTGATGAAGTCCAGTTGTGGTAATTTGAAGAAATTTGTACGACTGTCATTTTCATTGCATTAATTCATTCATCAAGTACAGTCTTTGCCAAAAACTGGTGTAACCCTACAGTTCAATTTCCCTCATCTCACTAATCCTTAACGCTTCTACCTACTTCCCTCCACTCACTAATTTCTAACAGTTCCACCAAATTCCAAGCAATCTTCCGCTGCTACAGTCAAGGACCACGTGAGAAATTCACATTGGAGCTGCTTCCGAATTTTCTGTCTTTCGTGCAGAGTAAATATAGAGGTGTGAATTTTGACCTTTGATTCTGATAATCAAAAAACTATTCTTTTTTTTGGTAATTTATTTTTTTTTTTTTGTTTTTTCTCAGTCGATGAATCTTAGTTCTTCAATCATTTTTGGTTAATTTTCGATGCATTCTTCTTGTTAGTATATTTATTTGGTACTTTTTTTCAGTGCTACTCAAGTACTGTCACGTTCTGCTGCCACTGCTGCATCAGTGAAGCGTAAAGTGAAGACAAAAAACAAAACAGAAAACAATACGGAAAGTGTTGCCTCAAGTTCCTCCACTTCAAAAGTAAGCATTTATTCAAAAAGTGTATTTATGGGGGTTTTTAAGGCGCACATGTGGTACTAAAGGCGGTTCCGGTAGAAAGAACTTTAGATTTTTTTATAAAAATTTTTAAATTTCGTTAAAATTACTTGTTTTCGTTATAAACTAACGATTCTAGAGGAACTGTAAAAAAATTGAAACTAAAAAAACATGAAATTTTTGATCGGAGCTTTTAATTTATGACTTGATTTTCCAGCTGTGCATTTCCATTCGCTTTGACCCATTGAAGCTTTGGTCACTGGTCAGCCTTTTGACCAGCCCGACTTTTTCCATTTTTTTCTCAACCTGGGCTTATTAACCAAAACGCAAAAATCACTTATTTATTGTTTTCAGAGTGTAAAAAAAGTACCGGTTGTCAATGGTACAAAGCGCGAAAGCGTGCCTGTGGAAACGCCTGTTCGCATGGCACGTCCCAAGCAATCTGACATATCAATGTCAATGAGAGAGAATTTGCGGCGTTTAAAGAATGTCCTGAAATTGCCAAAGGTTAGCAGGCCTTTTTATGCTTGTTTTAAATAATCTGGCAGCAATCTCGGCTCTCTAGCGTGCGTCGATACCGTTTTTCCATGAAGTCGAATGAAAAAGTTGTAGAATCTATTTTGAGGGCTCCTGTAACTCCTGTCAATATTATACGGCAAATTTAGCTAATAAATTTCACACTATTTCAAGTAAAGTTACTGAGGATACTGTAATCATTTACTGTAACCCGATATACTGTATATTAAATTTGTCGTACTGTAGCCCCGGTATACTGTATAGTAAATTTGGTATACTGTATCTTTATATACGAAATTCTTTACTGTAACTTGGTAACAACATTAGGCTCGACGATGGGTGTACTGCGAGTTTTTCTATTCGGGCGTCGACCAGCAACTGTTCATGGGTGACAATGAATTTTTGCATATGCTTCGAGATGCATTGCCGAATTTGCGCACCTACAAACTTTGCCGTCCGGAGTGGCGAGCTGTGCGTCGGATGATCGGAAAACCACGGCGATGCTCGGAGGCATTCTTAACTGAGGAACGTGAAGTACTTCAGGCAAAAAGGTATGCTAATTTGCATAGTAAATTTGTTGTATCCCCAGTGCCAAATATCCTCGTACCATGCATACCTGGAGGGCTGAATTTGAAATCTTTAGCTAGCACATGAACTGGGAATATCCCTACAAAGTTTCAGCCTCATAGCTCGTGTGGATTCCGAGATCGCTTCCCCCGTGCCAAATTTGAGTTTTCCTTGTCAAAGAAGCGCTTTTCCTTCGTATGAATCCGTTTAAATGTTATTTTTTAGCAGGAAATTATAATTGCTTTAGTAATAAATTATTGAATTAGATTTAAAGTTATTTGGCAAAAATTTTTGCACTGCTTACATGGCGCAGTGGCAAGTAATCTGGACGTCGAGAGCGGAGAGAGGGGCAGAGGAAGGTAGGGGTTCGATATCGGAAATAGGAATTGGCCAACGCACCAATTGCTGACTCAGAGATGCGTTTTTTGCACAGTTCCCAGCAGGTTTTTTGCCGCTGACGCCGGCAGATGCTTCTAGCTAAAAGAATTGGGACTGGCCACCATAACTATGAGAAAACATTCCCTTAAAATTTCAGCTTTCTAGCTTCTCTGATCCCGGAGTTAGCGAATTAGTACTCGCCAAAAATTTTCATGGGCTCGTACATGGAAACCACGCACGCCTGGGGGCTGGATTTGAACTCATAAAATCCTACGTGGGCGCGGAATATCCGCTTAAAATTTCAGTTTTCTAGCTTTTCTGGTTCTCGAATTAGCAGCTTACCCGCCAAAAAACATTTAACAGCTTATTCATTGAATCTTTTTCTGGGCATTTCAGGACGAAGATTCGTCACATCTATGATGGTAGCCTAATGAATTTACCAAGTGGTTTGGATTTACCGGTACGTCTACCACGACCCCTGGTTGTTGGCGCAAAAATCTATGCACGAGTACGCAGTCCCAAAGATGGTATCTATGCTGGCACAATTGATGCCATTTTGCCGGATTCCTATCGTGTGGTTTTTGATAAAGAAGAAATGATACCACCAATGATAATCAAAGATTCGGAGGTTATGTCCTATCAACCGGTAAGAATAGCTTTGAAGCTTTTTTTCGCCTCCATTTTCGTGTGAATTTGCAATAATTGTTTAATTTAGTGACTTTAAATAGAAAGTTATACTACGGAATGAAATAAAGAGAAAAAAAAGGAAAAAGAAGGTAAGAAAGGAAAATTGGAAAATTTTTGAGAATATTACAATAATAAGAGGTCCATTAAGTCGTATACATTTCTTACCATTACCACAACTGAACCTCGTCAGTATGACGATTATGGTAATTGTAGTTAGTGAAAGTTAGGGTTAAATTAATTGTGTGATGCATATTAGTAGTGAACAGATTGTTATGGAAGATGAGTAATAATATATTAAAATTGTTTAATTGGTTAATATGACGGAAAGGTTACTGAGATATAGCCATGCATAAAATTGCTGAGAACATTCTTCCTTCCGCAGGTGAACATCTCGCGGCCTTTTAAGGGCCTGCGGACCTCAGATTGAGAAGAACTGGTTTAGCCGCTAAAAAGAATTTAAAAAAAAAATTGCAGGTTGAATTACTGTCGGTGCATTACTATTTGGAACAGAATCGTGCAGCAATTCCAAATTCACTGATGCGATTTGGCCATATTGGTTTTCAGCACAAAATCAATGATTCGACAACTTCCCGAATTTATGCAACACCAGATTCCACTCGAAAAACTGCAGGAAGTAATTTTTTTTTTTATTTTTAGTAAATTTTATCAGGCGATGCTTTCGTACAGTGACTGAAAAGTGCAGCATACGATGGTTTTATGGTTCATGTACGATTATTTTATGGTTCTCGGGTGATTTGTTCTGTTAACTCAATGCTTTTTCTCTCCAATGACTTTGAGATGACCATTTATTACAATCTTCATACTGACGAGGTCCAGTTGTGGTAATGGTAAGAAATGTATACCACTTAATGGACCGAAACATTTCTTACAATTATAATAATTTTATTAAAATAATTTTACCACTATTTTTACTAATTTCTTAATATTATTTCCTTTTTCATTTTTTTCCTACTTCAAAATACTTCAGTATTATTAGAGATATTGTAATGTATGTTAAGCATTAGCACCTCGTCTCAAAAAGTGCTTCTTCTAGAACACTGTGAGGTACAGTACGAGCTAAGAGTATTTATGGCCCTGGACAGTATTTTTAATGAGATTGTATATATATATGAAGCTTACAGCAAAGTTGTTTTCCCCGTGATCAATTCAATATTTTCAGTGCGCGATGAAAAAGTTGGCAATTTTCCGGTGCGAATGCTTGTAATCCTTGTGAAACTGAACAAATTACTTGATGTGAAACGAATGTATGTGCGACAATTGACCGATTTAAATGCAGAAGCGGAAAGAATGAATTTACTCACCGAAGCATACCCCACTGTTTTCCAGGTTTCTGTGTGTCTAAAAAATCTTTAGCAAATTATTCTAATTTTTGGGTTTCTCATTTATTAAAACGCCGCGGAACTCAGATTTTTTATGTGCTTTTACTGTGCACTACCTAGAGCGCCGCAACAGGCAGCAAAAACGCATATTGTGATGATCGTGCCTGTGGGTGTACGTGTGTATTTGTGTGTGTGTGTGTGTGCGTGTGTGCACGTGTGTGTATGTGTGTGTGTGCATGTGTGTGTGTATATGTGTTTTCGTCTGTCGGCAATTATCAAAATTCAAACGAATTGGTGATTGCTAAAACTCGGCTCTGCCGGCACCATACACGATTTGCGAAAATTTTTTCTCAGTTGTGTCGGGTAAGGTTGCCCCAAGATGAATGACGGGAGTTTAAATGTTTCGAGTGACGGAAGGGGG
>UYRT01079115.1:6059-16098 GCA_900617915.1 Gongylonema pulchrum
ACTAGTACTTTCCATGTTCAACCAGGATAGATTCAAAAATTGCGCAAATGAAAAAATGAAATGAAGCTTGCTAGGATCTAATTAAATAAAATTGTTGATGAGGGAATGACCAAAAATTATATGTGAATGTGAGATATTTAATGGGAAGGGTGGGAAATGGTTAGGCAGCTAAATTTTGGAATTGAAGAGGATGGAGGTGATGATTAATCCATGACTAATAATGAAAATTAAAAGGATCCGAGGGAGGAAGTGAGCTGAGGGAAGGAAAAGAAAAACAAAAAAGAAAAACAGAAAAAAGTCAAAAACCCTCGCCTCAAGGAGATAGCACTCAGGAAGTAGCTCAACTGGTAGCAAATGTCAACAGCAATCATCCACTAACAGTATTGTCGATGACCCCTCTTTTTCGAGAGTTACTAACTATTCTGACCTTAAAAATTTGTGAATTGTGTGAAGAAAACAGCGACTCTGGGTGCTGCAGATGGGGGAGAGTGCTTTTATACACCGGTGGCCACAGATCAGAAAGACTGTCATAACTCTAAAGAGGATAAGGTGTCCAAAGATTGAATCGGGGATCAGAGGTGTTGCATGATAATGATGCAATGGCTCCTTACGCAATTTTTAACAAAAAGCAATGAATCACTGTGTGAAATTACGAACAAGCTGATGGTGAGTTTGTCCCTCTGACGTATGCCAGTACCAATTTACCATCGAAACGAATGAACGAATCATGGGGGGATTAACTGTCACACTGACGAAATCAAACTCCCGATCTACTGCATGAAAACAGTGCTACTTTCCATTGCACCAATGCTTGCTAGCCTAAAGTGTAAATATAAAGCTAAAAACACAACATGCTTAAAGCAGCGTGTGGACGACAACTTTGTCTGCGTGCGGTTGCTATTGGCGAAGTGGTAACCTCAAGTATCGACCTTCGTTCCTTGGGACATATTTTCCGAGGATGTAGAATATGGATGTTTTTTCCTCAGCCATTAGCTATATTTCTCAATCCGGCATGAAGTTCGGCAGTTTGAAGCATTCCGTTAAAATCTTAAACTTGGAATACCCACCCAAACCGATATCCAGGATTTTTTAGTATTTCTAGAATTCATTGATCGATCTACAATAACGGACTCCTTCATTTTTCAAGTCTTCAGAAGTGAGAAGCGTAACAAGAGTGCAGCTGGCAAATGTGATAAGGAAGATCTGAAAAATTATGAAATAACTGGTTCAGTCGTTCTTCTGCAGTTCAACTTTTGACCTTGAACGGACACAATTTAAAACTGATAAAATATTACCGTTAAGTAAAAAAGAAAAACAAAAAAAGTGTCATCTTTTCTGCGGTTCAGAAGCAAAAAAAAAAATCGAACGAAAATACCGACTGAAATGGCGAGAACGAAGCACTGGAGGAATGACGGATCCTGTATGTGTGTGTGTGTATTTCCTAAACCAACAAATGAATGCACACACACGCACACTCCCATACACACACCCCCCCTCTTCCATACACATCTTTTGACTGAACCAATGCGGAATATGTGCTGTGGCACGAATACATCCAGGCAACTCGCACACCCCCCTCGGCAACACTCCATCCATACACGCATACACACACACACACACACACACACATACATATACACGCAATCCCATAAATGTATAGTTTGACACATAAAATATGCTCTCAACTATTAACAATTTATATTGCAATAAATAATGATCGATTTTGTGTGCGAGCCAGAAAGAAGGGCTGCACCACTGGTCGGTCAGGCGGCAAGAATGAGAGACACAGATGGATTAAGCGGATTATTGAATGGTACCCAACGCAAATGCTAAAATAATACAGAGAAGGTTGCCAATGTGTCGGGAGGAACTGCTTGAATAGCTCTATATGGAATTATGTGGATGAGAGAAGCGCAAAATAGAAAGGTGTCGAGAAGAGTTGCTAGCTGCATTAGTGACGAGAAGAAACGCGATAATGAAACACCGCAGTTGTTCAATAAATATACTTTTTGATATGTCGGTGAAGTGACAGTGTTACAACTCTATTCCTAGTTTTTGCACAGTTCCAAGGTGTGAGGAAGCAGTAAAAATTTTTGATATATTGATGAGTAGTATAAATAAACTTATATAAATCAATGTAGTATTTTCTCAAGAAAACAAAAAGGCCGAATAAAGAGCAAGTAAAATTGAAAAAGTCAAAGACTAATTTTGCATAAAACGACTTTTCCTGCACCGAGTATACGAGTCTATTAAAAAAGACCAGAAAAGGAATCCGGCTCATAAAATTTAAGTGAAAATGTCGCTCCTAACCCGAATATGGCATTCCTAACAGGCATAGAACAAAAGGGAAACCTAAATTTGCAAAAAAAAAGAAAGATTACCTTCCAATCCAGAAGTTGCCATTTCGACAAGCGTTTTTACTGGAATCGAATTTGATCGTATTCAAAGTGTAATCTGAAAATGAAATTATTGTGACTGTGCTTATGATTACTTGTATATTTTGAAGCGAAACTCGAATTTTCCCTCAATTCCCCTTCTTTTTCCTCTCATCACCCATTTCTTGCCTGACCCTCCTCTCCTCGTCCATTCCCCCGGCTCCTTTCAATTAAAACATGTAATCGTAAAAATGTAATCAACAAAAAAATATACAAGAATATCATTTAAGGGTGATTAGGAGGAGGGTTAAAAGAGAGTAATAAAGTCACTAAGAAAGTAAAGATCATCAAAGTGCAGAAAATGGCGAAAAGAAAGCATTAATCAAATAATGTTTCGTTAAAAATTCTTACATAACGAAGGAAAGGTAGGAGGAAGAAGGGGCAGAAGGGGAGGGAAAGGGAGGGGAAGTACCTGAAAAGAGGAATGTCGTGTTTATAATGGCATGCATTTGGTTGAAGAGAAAGAAGACATTACATCGGGATCTATTCGTTCGAGAAAAGGCATAAAGATGGGGGATGGGATGCGCTGACCCATTCGCCCCTCCGTCTCATTCTCCTCCTTGTTCCCTCTACCCCCTCCTCGTTCCCACTCTCCAAAGGCATAGTAATAGCTCTTTTACAATACCTTAACTAGCAAAATATCGATCATTCTTTTCAATCCAGGACTGAGAAAAAAGCAAATTAATAGTTCAAAAGCAAGTTAAAGCAAGTTCATCAGTATCAATTTACTTGAAACTGATTTGTAAAAAGTTCAATTTTACCCAAAAGATCAGGCTCCTACCAATTTGCTTAGTTTCATTATTTCGTTCCAGGGCCGAGAAAAGAACAAACTTCTTTAATATTTACTCGAAAACAATCTATAAAAGGTTCAATTTCGCCCAATCCTACTTATCCTGCAAAAATTGACTGCAGTTATCTGTGGCAACTTCTGAAAATCAGGTTATGGGGTGCTGAATTTTATATAACGTGATGCCTTGGAGCTTGTCATCATACATCGATGTACAGTTTTTACGTATTCCTGCTTCAGCGCACTGTAGCAGCACACCATCGCTACATAAAATGCTTAATCAGAAACAGCCGAAGGGAGCAATCAGAACAACATAATCTTTTCATTAGCGTCAAATACGTGTAACAGCATCGAAAAATGATATGAAAAAAAAAAAAAAAAACGAAGGAGATGGAAGAAAGAAATAGAATTGCGAGAGGAAACAAACTGACATACAGAGGTACGAAGTTTCGGCTCATCAAAGTGTAAAAATTTGTCTTAACTCAACACCGCAACTGAATCTCGATTATCGATCAATTCTCTTAATAAAAATATCGGAAAAGCTGGAAAGCTGAAATTTTAGGAGAATCTTCGGCGTTACTAAATAATCCAACAGGGCATCTGCTACAGTTCACCCTTAGTAAGACAGGTAAGAGTAGAACAGTTGAAATAGCGGTAGCAAATAACTACTGCAATGGCCTTATCAGTGCAAAAGCAACCCTACTAACAGTGCTGCAGTGTCACATCATATCAAAAACACCTATCATTCAAAATTTTGGTCGAAAAAGGGAAGATGTATGTGTGTAAGCGAATAAGTTTGTATGTGACTACACATACATATACATGCAAGCATACGTAAATATCACATTCGTACATACAGAAAACAACATACACATGCAAACAAAACTTACAAACATACACAAACATACAAAGGTGCATATAAAGCAGACATACGCACACACACAGACACATATACACGAACAAAACTTACAAACATACATATAAACGAACACATAAGCACACATACACACACACATATACACCCAGTACACATACATAGCACACACATACACAGCACACATGCATAGCACACACACACGCACACACACATACAAGAACATGCAAGCACAGACATACACACACACACACATACTATGGATCTGTGAAAATTATGAAGCAAGCCAGAAAGTAAGTAAAAAATAAGTTCAATGCTGAAGCTAAACGGGAGGAGCTAGTTTTCTGGAAGAGAGAAAAGCAATCAAAAATTTCCCAAGGAACATAAATCAAGGCGGAATTGGTGCTGGAGAGAGCCTAAAACGACGACAAGTTGCGCTGCACAGCTTTGTTCTAGCCTCAATTTTGGCTGGACATGCATAAAGTGAAATATTAGTGTAAAATGTTCACAAAAAGTGGTCGGAAAACTCGCTGCATTTGTTTCGGACAAGTACAGGAAACAATTAAGAGCCTTGTCAGGACGTGTTGGTTGTTGCGGCAGAGTGCTATAATTATTGCTGAGCTACTTCCGAGTGCCTTCGCCTCTCATGAAGATTGAATTCGGGGGAGGAGGGTGCTGCTTTTCAGATACTGAACTAATTCCTAGAATCACAAATCGGAAACTGAAACAATCTTCTACCGCTTATAAGTGGAAAAAAGAATCCTCCTCCCCGCTTTAGGGGTACGAGAAAAATAAAAAAGCTCCGAAGCTCAATTCTTAACAACCTTAGAAGATTATGTTTCCATTAATCACAAAGAATTTGCAACTCCTTTCCTCTCGCCACACTTCTTTTTATCCTCCCTTCAGGAGAAGAGGTACGGCAAAAACGCATAAAAACGAAAAAGAATCGGAAGCTATGAATAAAAGCTAAAGCAAATAAAAACTGAGTTTATGCGAATGGAAATTGTTCTACAAAAGCCCATTTGTCGTTCTAGTCGACTCCCCCCATTTATTTTTTGAAGAGTACTGACAGGAAAAAACAAACGATAAAGTGCCGTCATTTTTAAAAGGAATGATAAAATACCTAGCATAATTCGGCTAATCTTCAAAGCACATATGTGATAAAGAAAAATTTACAAAACTTAATTCATGCAATGCGAACGAAGTCATATTCCGAATAAATTATTCACTATGTCAAGGAAAAAATTGGCTTGGTCATGTGGCAAGAATGAAAGAAAACAGATGGACAAAGTGATCACTGCACGGTACTCATGCATTGCTGAACGAACACCGAGAAAAGCCGTCAATACGGCGGTTAGATCGGCTTGAGCGTCTCAATGTGGATAAGAGATGCGCAAAGTAGAAGAATGGAGAAGTTGCCAGTTACATCAATGACGAGAGAAAAATGCGATGAATTGGCTTCGTTTAGGAAGTCGCACAAGTACCAGTCAATTTAATTTTCCAGCGCATCAGCACAACCTGAAAATTACCGATTGAAACACATCAAAACATGTAAAAAAAACATACAACTAACCAACATACAGCAAGAAGAGTATAAAAACACTGTAGAGTATGGGTATTAGCTGGCCTGCTAGGCCAGTATGTCAGAAAGTCGAACTATTTTTAGATTTTTTAAGAAAATTATGGGACAGGCAACCAACGAGTTTTTTATCAGGTGATAATCACTGCTGGAAAAATTTCCCCACTCAATCACTTCCCAATGTCTATTTTTCCCTAACCCGAACCACTTCCTTGATCATCGGTGGCTCCGGGACGGACTCCTGACGGACAGCGGGGAGGGGGGAGCCCCCTCCAAACCTGGAGCTATGCAAAAACCAGGAATAGAGTTGTAACACTGCTACTCAGAGTTACTTTAGTTTAAGCTATTTTAAGCTTTAGTTTTAGTTTTAGATCCGGGCCTTTGCAACACTGGTGCCTGTGCCGCTGACCCTTTGCTCCCTCCCCCCTCCCCCCTTTCCTAAATGCGCCTATTTTCTCGGTGGTTCTAAGCTCCCTCATTTGCAGCAAATTCTTTGAACCCCTCATCTGAGATAAAGAAAAAGAAATGAGGGAAAAAGCATTTCACAGAAAATGTAAATACGATAAAAAACAGGATTTTGGCCCTCAATTAACTTGCCTATTATATAAGTTCCGGTAATGACGACAATGAAAATGGCCAGGTGGTAACCAGAGAATCAGCAAGCAAAGTTCAGATAAAGGCAAAACTAAACTGAGTGGGGAATTAAAATGAGGGAAAAAGAGCGAATAAGTGCAGCTGGCAAGCCTAAATGAATGACACACAACAAGCCCTGGACCTCAAAAATGAGGGCAAATTCTGCTGTTGCCGCTGCTGCTGCTGTTGCCGATCGAAAAATGAGTGCATATGTGGCCAAAATGTGAGAAGCTCGCAGAGTGCGTCTATGACGGGGCTCGTCGCATATCATCATCATAGCAGTAAAAAGACAACAGTTAAAGCCAAGCCAGAAAGGAGAGAGGGAGAGGGAGAGAAAGCTCAAAAAATTGGACCAGAAAAATTCTCTTTTTTTCTCCGGCAACAACTATCAGCAGCAGCTGCAAATATTTTTAATGAGGGCAGTGCAGCTGAGTACTAAATTATTTCAAAAAAATGTAAATTAAAACTTTTCCTGAAATAACAACTAACCACAGAAATGTAAGTTCAAAAGACAAATAAGCTTTATTAAGCAGATTGTAGCAAGCAAACTGACCCTGGAAGCTTAACTGGTGAGAGTGCGATAGCTAATAATACGACAGAAGCAGATAAGACGTTCTGGTCCATTAAGTCATATACGCCTTAACAGAACACGCGCACAGGACCCCTCGTCAGTATGACGGTCGCAGTGCTTAAGGAAGAAGGAAAGAAAGGAGGAAGGCAACAGAAAGAAACAGAAGGAACGAAGAATTAGCAGCGAGATAGGATAGAGTCAACGAAATCAGTACAGCTGTGGGGTGTTTAATGATAGCCTACTGGACTGAAACATTCCTATTTAGCTAATTATTTTCTCTTTAATGTCATTTTTCGCTTTTTTTTTACAGAAATCCCATGCACTATTTCCAAACAATTTTCTTTTAAATATTACAACTTCAATACTTACTTGTTATTCGATAATAAAATACTTACTACGTGACTGGGACAGACTTTTGTTAGATTCTCTAATTCAGAGAATCTAACGAAAAGAGTAAAATTTACATCCTGAGTTTGAAAATCTGGCAAAATTCGAGTAAATTTGACATTTTGCGCCCGAAAATCTGATAAAATTCGAGAAAAATTTACAGTAACAGGTGAATTGACCTGGATTTGGATCAAATGATGAAGCAGAGAACAGCAACTACCACAAGTAACTAGAGCAGTATTTTGTTCCGAGAGGTACTGAGAGGTTTTGCCCTGCTGGCGAACTATGGTATGCCATAAGTAACTGGTAGCTTTCAAAACGAAACAACGAAAAATGGGTAAAGAAGAGGGGTTAACTGTAACAATGGCGGAAGGCGAATTGATGTTTCGAACCCGAAACTAACACATCATAGCTGGAACAATACCTGACACAACTATTATTTCACTGCGTAAATCTTCAGCTACGCAGCTGGCAGCTTCTCCATCGATTATACACAATAAGAGATGCTAAGAATATCAAGACAGCCCGAACAATCGCCACCGGTATCCCACACAAGCAGGTGTTGCCGTCCTCAGTTTCCCATTTATGAATTTTATGCTTAGGTGAAGCTGAGAACGAATAAGTTCGACTGGATTTTGCTGGAATGCTTTCGGAAACGCCGAGCACAACTATGCCAGGCCTTTCGATCCTAGGCTGCACACCCCCACAGATCACCTGCTCGGTTTATACGTCTCACTTCTTCCGGAACACCGTCCAAGTGGTCGTTGACTTCTAAGCATCCTTCGTCGATGCATTTCACAGCCAGCATTTGCTCTCTGGCTTTCGTCATTGACCACTTTTCAAATCAAAAGCGTTACTGTCTTCAGAGAAACAACATGTAAGAGTGGGACAAGGCTCTTCTAATTTACCATTTTGAAGAAGTGAAATTAGCGCCGACTAGCAGTATCACTTCATGTAAGTATTGGGCTTGAGATTGTGGCGCATAGTTGCTTCTGCCCAAAATGGACGTCACTGTCAACTTCTTCCAAGTCAACACTAGCCATCTTCAATTTGTCTGCAAGCATAGTGGTACTTTGCATCATCACACGGCTTAAAACTGTGGTGCATATTTGCTTTCTGTCCATGATAGACACCAGACGTTACTGTTAACTTCTTCCAAGTCAGCACTACCCATCTGCGAGTTGTCTGCAAAATAATGGCACTATGCATCACACGGTTTGAAATTGTGGCGCATACTTGCTTCTTGTCGAAAATAGACATAACTGTCAACTTCATCCAAACACTACCCATCGTCAATTTGTCGGCAAATGGTACCTTTGAGACTGTGTCCCATAGTTGCTTCTTGTCAACAGAGACATCAGACGTTACTGTCAACTTCTTCCAAGCCAACACTGGCCCATTTTCAAGTTGTCTGCAAGCATACCGGTACTTTGCATCACCATCAATTCGACCTTTGATCCCTTAATTGGTGCACTCCTGCAACATCTTAAATCATCTCGCATGCAGTGTGAGTTAGCAAAACGCCACCGTTGTTGAGATCACCCTTTCAATTCGGCCTGCAAAACACCATTTTTTTTAACGGCAGTTGTGAAAAGCTTGGGTGGTATGGGATCGTCTTGTTTCATACTGCTCGGTGCACAGGCTGAAGCCGGAAAAAAGCGATGTGCCTGCCAAACAGCCTATGTTCGCTTCCTTAACAATTTCCGCACATGCAAGAGCTCGTAGAACAGCATTATTACCGTTTAAGCAGCTTAGGGTACAGTGCTTTCTCGACATGCTTGGAGCTGACAGGGATCGCCATGCCTTGACAGGGGCCCAGTTTACTTCAGCTTACATGTGTACGTCGATAGAAGCGCGTGGATTATAATACTAAGCACACTGCAGCAGCCAGACCGACCCTGGGAAGCCTAAATGGCGAAGGTGCGAGAGATTACAGCATGAGAGAAGGAGGTAAGAGTGAGATAAGACATTTCGGTCCATTAAGTCATATACGTCTTAACTCAACACCTTCGTCCGTTTGACGGTCGCAGTGCTTAATGGAAAAGGAAAAACCTGGCAAGTAGCCCATGTTAATAACAGTACCAGAATATCTCAAAAACACCGGGGGCAGGTAGCTATGCATAGCCCTCCAATTCCTGAGCTGCATATCTCCAGTTAGCACCCAGCGCATCTGTTCGAGAGCCGCCTAAGTGTCCCTTTACTTTTCCTACCAGTACCACTGACTAGCAAAGTAACGTTCACCGGGGTCTATGGTCGGTAAAATTGACATTAGTTGAGCAGCACTTGAACAGTATCTGTGTCTGCATGAATGGTTGTTGCTTTACACCTACCTTCTGCGCTCAATACCATAAATCATCGACGTTCGTTGTCACGCCATCGATGCAACTGGCAACATTAAGTCCAGCACTCGGTATTTTTATGCGTGTGGGCACATGTTAAAAGCGTTAAATAGTGACGAGGCTATCGAGATTACCATAAATAAAAAAAAAACACTCATTTTTAGGAAAAATACTTCGCGAAGTGACCAGCTGCCCCCAGTGTGACCTCACGAAACTTAGCACTGACCAATGAGAATAGATAATAAATAAACAGACACGTAGGATTATTTTTGACCTCAGATCTGTTGGCAATCTCAGCTGAAAACACCGTGGAATTGATGAGAGTTATGTGTGGCTGTGTTTGTTGTGAAATAGCGTTGTTTAGAGATAAAAAGCGCCCAAATAACTTGAAATTTTCGGCGAACCTTGTGAAACAGGGCACTTGAGAAAAGAAC
>UYRT01079127.1:0-12977 GCA_900617915.1 Gongylonema pulchrum
TAGCTTTTGTGGTTCCCGAGTTGAAAGTTGCGGACAAGTTGCTGCGGACAGACACACGCACACACAAACAACCCCGTGGCACATGCGTTTTGTACTGCTGTTACATTGCACAAAACGCATAAAAAGCCACACGGTTTTTGAGAAAACGCATGAAATTTGTCCAAAAAGTAGCCATACGAAATATGAGCAATACAATTCGGCTATATTTTGACTTAGGCGAATAGATATTTCGCAAGTTTTTTTTTTTTTTTTTTTGAGGAAAGTAGCTTTTTTGATTTTGTAGCGCATGAATCGCGCTTGCGCCCAAGTTATATCTTGACAAATCTCATCTAATACACTTTTCAAATGTTTGTTTCTGTCTACCAGGTAATATGCGATATCAACCGACACTATTTTTCCCTTAACCAACTCCAAGGAGAGGAATTTGGGAATTACTTTTAAACAATATGCATCGGGAACACACACACATACACACACGCACACACACATACACATACATACGTATACATACACACGCGCGCACAGGCACACTCAAACACATGTACACAGACAACCCCGTGACAATATGCGTTTTATGCAGCTGCTGCACAGCGCAAAACGCGCAAAAAGAAACTGGAAAAAAGCAAGCAGTGTCGGGAAAATGGCAAATTTCTCAAAACTTACATTAATACTTGTGCCACGAACATTGTGCAGAAGAGGGCCAACAACTAGCGTAGGATTGATTGTTGTTAGCTTGAAATTAGTACCTGAAAACAATGTTCTCGGATTTTTTCGCTCTTTCTGTACCATAAATATATATTAAGCTACATACCGTACACGTAACCACACACTTTTCGGGAAGAGAATTTAAAAAAAAAATTTTGATGAAATGGTACCTTCTTGTTTCACAAATTCCCAGGCAGCTTTCTCGGCAAGCGTTTTACTTTTTGAATATGTTAGTACAGAATTTGAACTGACATCTGTCCAGTCATCTTCGTTGAACACTTTGCTCGTATCCGCATGGCCTTCTGCAATCTGCTAAATGTGCTAATCAGTATGCTGAGCACTGACAACGAAACGAAATTTGACGGGGAAAAAACGGGGGCTGTGAGAGCTGAAGGAATTAAAGGAGCTAAAAAAAAAAGACGAGGTAAGACGTTTCGATCCATTTTGAGTGGTGAACGTTCCTGACACAGAACCACAATTGGACTTCATCAGCGCGACAGTTGTGGCGCAAAATTTACAGAGTGTGATGTCAATGAATAACTCAAAAAAAAAAGGAAAAAAACCGCAAAACATGCGACGAGCAATATAAAAAACCACACTGATAAAACAGCCCAAGAAATTTGGCTGGCCAAAAGAATTAATGTGGTTCAGGAGTCGGATTACGGATTTTGCATGCTCAGTTGATATTTTCCATTAGCAATATGACAAACCAGATAAAATTTGAAAAAAAAAACAGTGCACCTAGGGGCATAATGTCCGGAAAAATATGGGCCGTTTGTTTAATGAGTGAAACTGGGGAAAAAAATGATCTTACTTACTTTCAAACTTTATTTCTCTTACTTTCAAACCCTTACTTTTTACATAAACACACATCATCTAAAATTAAAATTACAGTGATATCGGAGGGGGCACCAAAAAAAGCCCAGACGACCCCGATGATAACTTCTTGGTCAGAATTTGCCATTATTCCAATCAAGTGACCACTAGGGGCCGGTGTCCGGCAAAATTCCCATATACACCGCAGATTCTTGGGAAACGCTACCTGTCATTTTCATGCTGCTACAAATTTTGAATGTTAATAAATCAAACAGCTAATCAAATCCTTTCACAAACCATTGATAGCAGCACAGGAGCTGGTAAGGACAACTTTTTTCACGGAAGTTTTAGCAGCGGCGCGCAACACACGTAATGTCCCATCAACGGCTGTGCTGATGATCGAGTCATCGGCAACGATCGGAAATGGACTTGCTACATGTAGCACATATGTACAATCGGTTAGAGCTCTGAAAATTTTCTTCAGCAGATTGTAAAGCAATGTTTTAAATGTATTGCCAGCAAAACTTAACAACTTGGAACTAAACGATGAAGACGAATGCGGGCCAAGTTCATTAAACATACTGATAAATATATGTACATAATAAATAAATAAATAAATAATAATAATGGTGGTGGTAGTAATAATAACAATAACAGTAATAATAACAATAATAATAACAATAACAATAATAATAATAACAATAATAATAACAATAACAATAATAACAATAATAACATTAATAATAACAATTTTTTATTACTATTATTATCATGATATCATGATCCATAAAAATGAAATATAAAAAATATAATAAAAGATTAGATGAACAGGAATTTTTCGATCCATTAAGGCGTACACATTACTATTCAGCACCACAACTAGACCTCGTCAGTATGTCAGTTGCTTTGTTGATATGAGTATAAATAGTAATGGGGAAATAAATAAGCATGAAAAGAGAAGTATCAACCTTTGCCATACCAGCAAATAAGAAGCACTGGTCTGCATTTCCTTAGTCAAAATTTCGGACTTAGCTTTTCTTGGAGTAATTATTCAAAATATTCTGTCACAAATGTTTGATTCTGGACATTCTTTTGCAGCGCAAAAAATGCCCATCCACCTGCATCTGACATTGCTAGGAACTTCCTTACGATTTTTTTCTAGAAGGCCAACTGCAGTAACTCTGCTTCGAGTAACTTTTTAAAATCTCAAAGTATTTCGGCTAAACTATTCACAGTTGTGATCAACGACAAACAATGCCTACTGTGGCCATCCATCATCTTTTTCGAGATCGGCAACAACCAGTTCCAGGTGATCTTTGGCACCATGCAACTTCTTCAGTGGTTCGATTTTCACCTTGCTACTCAAATCGCGAACAGTTCCACGCACCGTATAACCAAGATCGAGTAACTGCTGCACGCAATGTATACCTATGTATCCAGATGCTCCAGTGACTAACACTCCTACAAAATAAGCACTTTTTCCCATATATGCATTTTCTTATGCTTCCCTTTTTCCTCATATATTTTCTTTTTTTCCTACTATTGCTTTGATTGCTTCTGATTTACATCTTTTTATCTTAATTAATTTATACACCTTACTAAATTATTTGTTACCACAATTGTCGTACTGACGAGGTCCAATTGTGATAACGGCAAGAAATGTATACGACTTAATGGACCGAAACATTTCTTACCTATTACTAATTAAAGGTTGAAAAGAAAATACCAGAAGGAAACAGTGAAAAGGAGGAAAAGGATATTAAAATAGGTAAGGGGTCCAAAGAAATATTTGTTATGGGTAAGAAATGTTTCGGTCCATTAAGTCGTATACATTTCTTACCGTTACTAATATTTTTGTAGACACCTTTCCCATTTTATTATCCTTTCCCTCCCTTTCTTTGTTTTCTTTTTTTGATATATTCTTTTCAATCTTTAATGCAAATTTGGTAGCCTACTTGCTGAGAGACATCAAATCCCTTCCCCTTCAATTTTACTTCAAAAGTTTTATATCTAAAAATTCACTGCCTCACTTCTTCCATGCTCAAACAGTTACAGCTAATCTAACTGAGCAGAATCGCTTAATTGAACCTTTCTTTTTACCCAGTAAAAAATTTTAGTGTATCTCATGCTACCCTTAAATAACAAGGGTTAGGAAATTGAAAAAACAGTGCCATTAGCTGAAAACCTCTAAAAAAAGCCAAGTATTGAAAAATAAGGAACGATTAATGGCTCCACTGTGCGAAATAAATTCACCTTTTTTTACTTTTCTTCCAATTTTCTTATTTGCTGAATTTGTCTTTTTTTTTGTGATTTATTTCGTGATTGAAAGCAATTTTTACATTCCCATGCAAACGATTTCTGAACTAATTTGCTTAAAACGGCACGTAAGGGGGTTATCCAACTCCAAAACAATCAATCGATTTATGCAGGACGAATGTGAAATTCCAATTTTAATTTAAATTTTAAACTACTATAAATCCTCATCTAAACTGTAAGCTATAAATTCATGATTTTGCGATAAAGTTGACGAACATTTTGCTAATTTTTACATTTCCAAAACAACAACAATAATTCAAATTATATAAAATAAGGTAAAAGGCAGTATTGGCCACAAAGACCCTGTGAGAGAATGGAAGAGGGCAAAGTAATTCAAGCACCGAAAAATACGTGAACAATAATAAAGTATCCCCTTCCTTATTCACTTTTTACGATAAGCGAAGGTATTCAGAAGTAGCCCGAATGGCAGTAAATGCCAACAGCGATTACTGTCGACAAAGTTTCCCTCTTTCAAGGGTTGCTTATATAAGAAAGTTCATAATGGCTTGGGTAATTAAGCATGTGTTAGCGGCCAGTTTATCATCGAAATGATTCAACAAATCGTAGATAAATTCGTTTGCCTGGGACCAAACTCTCAACATCCTTTCTGCATGAGAGATATGCTAATTGCTACTGAGTCACGGCCACTGGAATAAATGAACAAGAAATCAGTGAGGAATTTGAAGAAACACACTAGTATTTCGGTTTGCATCCATTACTGTTGATTTGGTTGGCGAAAATAATGTACCATTGAGAAGCCAAGAGAATAGATTGAGCCTGGAAAAAATCAAAAAATATGGGAAAATTGGACATACAATATTCGTTTAAACCGCATTGACTGGGGCGACTCAGAAATTCAAGTATCACGCCAAGTGCTACAAATGAAAGAACATTGTTAGGCCCGTTACGTGGTCCTTGACTGCAGCAGCGGTAGACAGAGAAGAAACACCAGCAGTTTATTCTTCTCATAAACACTTCACTCCAAAGGAAACGCCGAAGATGACGCGTAGACGATGAGGCGGGACACCGCACAGGCTGTGCAACAGAATAACAACGGCAGACGGGGAGGCGAGAGTGTTGAAGCTGAGGCTGGTAGCGTTTGGCGTGACGGCGTTGAAGCTGACGATTTCCAAACTGACTAATTAACTAACTGACCAACTGCTGGTCTGGCTCTAGGAAGGGGTTTATATAGGGAAAATTAGTGGAGGGAAAAGGGGGGCAAGTTAGTTAATGAGTAGGAAAGTAGATAGTATAGAAACAATTAGAATTTGGTGGAATTGTTAGAAGTTAGTAAGACGGGGGAAGTAGGTCGAAATGTTAGGAATTAGTGGGAGGAGGGAAATGGGTAATTATAGGTTATAACATCAGCGTTCCGGAAAAGACTATAAAAGCAGTTCAAAGTGACCTCCTTCTGTTCACTGTGGTCGACAAAATCCACTAGTGTTACGATCAAATTTAATGCTTAGGGATGAAACACAGACAGGCCACCAAGCTCGCTGTACATACAGGATTGCTTATTTGAGAGATCTAAATGGCACTTCTGGGTGTTTTTATTAATTACTAATAAGACTGTGTTTCTTTCCACGGTGGTTGTGTTGACGCACAGACGATTTCAGGCTCCCTCCTCTTCCAATCTCCTAGCCAGGGGTCGATTCATTGTTTATATCTTTGAAATTTCTACAGCACTTAATGCATTCTTTCCTTTATTGCAACCCTAAAGATTAATTGCTAGAACAGTGACATTTCCTGTGTGTCTGTGGAAAACGCATAGTTGTATATATTTATAATTACATGCATTAACTAAAGTAATACAACGTAATGTAAGATAAGACAGTACGAAAAGGGTGGTGAGGTTCTGAAGAGCCGAAGCTCTCCAGAATAGGGATAAGTCGAAAGAATTAGTTTTCTCAAGTAGCTCTGGAAATAGCTCTGGAATAGTTCTGGAATCTCGGGGATGGGGAGCAGCACTTTTATATTCCAGGAATTAAAGATTACTAAGACTGCAAAACTTTAAAGAGGTAGGATGTCCAAAGGTTGAACCAGGGACTGGAGTACGGCATCATAGTAACGCAGCTTCCCTTACGTCATTTCTAACAAAGAACCATAAACCATTATTTTATATATTATGTGATATCTTACAATTTTTACAGACAGAAAATCACAGCTACCGAACAAGGGGTGGTAGTCTTCTCCGTTTCTTCTCGCGCATTATGTGGTTAAGCGCAATATTTTGTGTTGTTAGAGCACAGAATTTAGCAGAATTTCTTGACCAATTTCTTGATTCTTTACAGTTCTGGAATTTACTGAGCCCAATTTTGCGTTCAAGTTAAATTTTATCTCCTCAATGATTTTTTTTGCCCCAGGCAAAATGCGCATTTTCTTCCTTTTATCTCAATTTCATCTCTCCTTTTTTGTTCCGAGTGAGTCCCGCATCCTCTAAATTTTGGGTTTTCCCATTTTCTCTCAACCCATACAGTTTTAGCACTGCTTTTCAATGGGGAAGGAAAGAAACGTGCCTTGCTTGCTGTGGATGCAAGTTATGGCGTTAAAATCAGTTATAGTGTATAATCTGAATACCACGGGTATCGTAACTGTTTTTTTGTCTGTCGTATAATATATCAAATAATGATTAATGGTTTTTTGTCAAAAGTAGGTTAAAGAACAACTGCGTTACTATGACGCAATAACCCTGTCCCTGGTTCAAACTTTTACCACCCTACCCTCACTGAACTTTCGATCTTTGTCCCCTGAGGTATAAAAGCACTTCTCCCCATCGCCGGAATCGCCACTACCCATCCACCACTGCGACCTACTAATATTTAACTAACACTTCTCTTCTGGGGAGTTGAAGCTCCCCAGAGCCTCACCACCTTTGTATGCATTATCTCTTTAACTTACTATGTAGTAATAAATACGTATATAGGACGCGACGTCGTACACACACATACACCTACAACCGGGGTACATACTAGCCTAATTCAACAGGTAGGGTCGCGATATGTCTTAATTTCGATACAGAGCTATGGACGAGAAACACTTGAAAAATTATTTCTCGGCTTAAACTACGTAACTGAGGAAAATTAAAAATTCGAGCAGAAAAACTCTAAGTTTCAATGAAAAAAATTCATACAAAAAATGAAAATTTACGAGTGAAAAAAATCTAAAAACCACAGATATCGGAGTTGTTTCTTGCCTTAATTCTGATGTTGAGCTACGGATGAGAACACTTGAGAAATTACTACTTCTCGGCTTGAACTATGGCAGTGAAAGAAAATCGAAATTCGAGTAGAAAAATTCTTTTATGTTCCAATAAAAAAAATTCATGCAAAATGAAAACTTACGGGTGAAAAAAATCTAAAAACCACAAATACCGAAGTTGGTTTTTGTCTTAATTCTGATGTTGGGCTACCGATGCGAGCACTTGAAAAATTATTTCTCGGACATTAAATATTAAACTACAGTAATTAAACTTTTGCGAACATTAAACTACAGTAATTGAGGAAAATCAAAATTCGAGCAGAAAAATTAAATTCATGCAAAATGAAAATGAGCGGATGAAGGAAGCATAAATGAAAGTCAAAAATGCTTGGAATTCAAAAGAACCAGTACAGCGGGGAAAAAGGAAAATTAAGGATAGAGTAAAACGAAAAGGTGAATGTTGGAAAGACGAAAGTGTTGGGCAGAAATGCCAGTAAAAACGAAGCTGATGCCAGCGAAGATCTTTATCGAAGTCGTCTTTCGAGTGCGCACAACGTTAAAATAGGGTCAGTGGAACAACAGCATTTCTACACGACACTCCATGAGCACATAGAAGGAATGCGAGGGAAGACACACACACTGGGCTGGTAGCCGGTTTCCAATTATGTACTTTTAGAAATCATCCAATGAAATCTCTCTCTCGTAATCAATAACAGGCCAATGGGTGAGGAAAAATTGTAAGATATTTGATTTATCAAAAAACTGAAATTCGAGGAAAAAACTTAAAATTCAAAGACAAAAATTCTTAAAAAATTAAAATTCAAAGAGATACAAGCACAGTTGTCGGCCGATAACAGACTAATGAGTGAGAAAAAAATTGTGAGATATTTTATATATCAAAAAAAATTGAAATTCCAGAAAATTCAAAGAAAAAACTTAAAATTTCAAGGGCAAAACTCATTAAAAAATTGAAATCCAAAGAAAAACAAGCGGAGTTGTCAGTAATTATTTACACAAAGGTCTGTGTTTATGCGGTGTTTTTGGCAGAAATGTCTCGTAACTTGATGAAGGCTATCCATCTTGCTCCTTTTTTTTCCGAAAAAACAACTTGTTATTCTCCTGCGCTGTTTGTCTCAAGTGGGTAAAGTTACGAACTTCTCAGACATTCGTCATCCTTTTCGTTCTTTCCCCCGTGAATTTCAAGTCTAATTTTTTTGTTTTGGCATTGGTCGCAAGTTCATTTAACGGATTCTGCAACCTTGTAGATTTTCTACCACAAAAAAATGTCTACGAAAGTAATTATTTAAAATAACCTATTGCCGACGAGAAAAATCTCTCTTTTCTCTTAATTCCCCGTAGGACGTTAAAATAAAAGTGAGATTTGGGTGAAAAAATGGTGCCTGAGTCTCTTGCCAGCATTTTTAAGGGTTCGTCGCAAGGAGTGATTTTTGGTGTGTTTTTTTTTTTTTTTGGAGAGGGGACAGTGTAAATAAGCTAAAGCATTCAGCAAAAACTGTGTAATTTGCACTCAAAACATTTTTTTCCGATTCGGCACTTCTAAGACGCTGATAATGTTGTAAATTTGTGCCAACAGGTAGACCTTCTTGCCATCTCGGGCTGAAGATTGTGGCGTATTTTTACTTACGGTCAGGGTGAACGCAATCATTAACTTCCCGGCTCTACACGAACTTCGTCTGGTCCAAGCCAAGTATATTTGTTGCAGGCAGGTCCAATTGTGGTAACGGTAAGAAATGTATACGACTTAATGGACCGAAACATTTCTTACCTATAACAAATATTTTTTTTTATACCCCTTACCTATTTTAATATCCTTCTTGTTTTTTTCTCCTTATATTCTCTTTTTAACCTTTAATAAATGACAAATCTGGGTACACGGTGAAAACAGCCACCCTCTTCTCGTTGTCTCAGTTGCCCTAAAGATTCCATGTGTGATATGCAAATGTTCCGTCTCCTGACTCGAGTCACTCCTGTGACTTGAAAATGATATGACTGGGGATCGCAACAATTCGATATTAACATTTCGTTTTCTATGGCAGTAGCAACAATGATAAAATACTGCTGCTGTTGGTTGATTCCAGCATCGTCGTTATTCCTGTGTCAGTCTTTATTTTCTTAAAGTTCGTTTAAATTTTGTAAATTCCTGTGCTTGACCGCTAGAGCTTTCGGAAGTGACGTCACTCCGGTGTGATCACTGACCAGTTCTCAGCAACAGACCAGTAGAATCGTGCGCATGCATATAAGAAAAGCATAAAAAACGAACCTGTTTGGCCTGCGTTGCATTTGTGAAAGCCGCACTTCAAGCAGCAAAAAATGCAAGTTGGCAACTCGCCAACTTGCAGGACAAATGTAGGGCAATTCGGCCGGCGATCGGTTTTCGCTGGCAATCCTTGGTGCGTTGCTACCTGGGCTAATGGGCCGTTGTTCCTGGCCTTGGTTACTACCCTCTTCCACTCCCTCACAGGGCCTTTGAGGCCCGTACTGCCTTTTTTTTATTAGGTCGTCGGTGAGCTTAAGTATGTAAATCAGGCCCGCGTGTCGCCAAAGGTTGCTCGTGCTTGTTTTTAGGATAAGTAGGACTTACTGGTACCGCATACGGGTAGATGTTGCTGGGTTCATCGGGGCAAGGGGAGAGGGATTTGCAGTTGTTATGAGGGAAAAAGAGGGAATAGTAGGCCGCGTTTTCTAATAGGTGAAGTTAAACTTACGAAAAGCGAGTAACGTCTGTGCGGGAAAACTGGTGGCGAAAGTCGTTGTTCCTGATATTTTGAAATCTCAGCGTGTTCGGAAGGATCCCCTTTTCCTCTTTTTCCTCTCGGGAAAGAGGAGGAGGGGGGGGGGCTCCTCTCCTCTTTTTCCCCTCGAAAAAAACCCCGAATATTTTTACAGTCACCAGTAGTCATAACAATGCATGTTATTTTTGCTGCATCCGTCACACTGACGAGGTCCAGTTGCAGCACTGAACAAGAATGTATGCGACTTGATGGACTGAAAAATTCCTATTCAGGTTTTTATCCCGATTTAACTTATTCACATTGGTTTTTATTCCCTTACTTTCATACCCTTACTTTTTACATAAAAACACATCATCTAAAATCAAAATTACATTACAGTCAGCAGTAGCCATAAGGACTGATATGAATTCAGTGCGTAGGAGTTTTGCGGAAGCATCGGAACTCAAATCAGAGGTAGGAGGCAACAACCTCGGCCATGTTACTCATTTTGATGAACTTTTGAGCAAAGCAAACACTTGCCAAGAATAATTTGATCTTTGTCGTAGAATCGTAAGAATCGTGGGAATTATCGTGAGAATTGAATATTCACGGCCGATGCTGTAGGAGAGCGTGAAAGAAGCCGATTGAAGTTACGAGAAGTACCGGTAAGCGCGTAGAATTTCGTCGATAGGCAAAGCCAGTCGATGGCGTTGGAGGGCAATTCAGCCCCGAGATAATGTCTCGCCTTTCGCCCCTGAACTGGAAGCGATGCCCAAGAACACTGTCCGCCCGCAATCGCCGCCAAAATCGAGCAATGCCACGTCTCCTCGCATTCGCACCGCTCGTCATCGTCGATCACAAGAATAATACACTGCTGCATCATTTCTTGTTGCCGGGTCAAATCGCGACGCCATCGAAAATAGCGCGGTGAACGGGGAGAGGCAGGGATGCGAAAGAGTAAACTTCATGAAAGCGTAACGAGCAGCGTCTTATTCAAGTAACGGGCAACATCTTATCCAGGTAACTAACCAATCGGAGATGTGTAAATGCGACCCGCTACCAGGTACAGGTGAGGGCATGTTATCTGTAATCTGATTTTTTCGTGGCGTTTTGACGAGGTTGTTCTCTCCCCTTCACCCATTGTGAACTCATATGGTTTTAAGTCAGTTTTTCTAGAAAACGGATGGGCTCAGGGCTTCCTTTGTTCAGAATTTTGATTGTGTTACAATATTGGTACTTGTGAATGCATTTTTCTCACGTTTTTTTTTCGTGTTTTTTGTTAAAATACTATTGAAAGACGAGTTAGATACCTTTCCTTCTTTCTTTGCGCTTCTTTCTGTTTGTTCACGTTGGCACATTTACATGTTCATATTGTGGTTAGAGGGCTGTACTGATGATTCCCACCGCTAACCACTCCTTCAGTTATCCGCGTTTACAGCTAAGGGATGAAACGCACAGACAAACATTCCTACATATACAGGTAACGAGCAACATCTTATACAGGTAACTAGCCAATCTAGAGTGTGTAAATGCGACCCGCTACCAGGTACAGGTGAGGGGCATGTTACCTGTAATCTGATGTTTTCGTGCATTCTCAGCACATGAGAGATGAACATGTCACACTGCTTATATTACATACACGAAAACATCAGATTACAGGTAACATGTCCTCACCTGTACCTGGTAGCGGGTCGCATTTACACATTCCAGATGGGTTATTTACCAGTATAAGATATTGCTCTTCACCTGTATAGGGCGATGCTCGTTACCTGTATAGACCGCCCACCCTCTCGCGCTGTAGCGCTTCCGCTTCGCCCCTCAGCTGTCGCTAGGACCAGTTCTCGTCCGTTCTGTTAGCTGCACCCCCTTGCCCACCCTTCCCTCAACTGTCCCCCATTCCCTCCCTGCCGCACCTGTAGCCTCTCATCCTTCCTCTTAATCCCTCACACGTGCATTAGCCGATTCGACATGGGATATTTAAGTCGGATTTTCCTATCCTATTCGATTATCCAGTTCAAGTCGGTTCTTTTGGAAGTCAAAAACCCCCTTTTTACACCATTGCACTGTGAGCAGGATTGTGCCAGATATCTACGAGAAAGTAAACGACCACTCGGATGACCTCCGAAAAAATAGCGCATACATTCGTCGTCGAATAGGCGATGGGTACTAACTGGAGGTGTGCAGCTCAGGATATTAAGGGCCTGGCATAGCTGTACATTACGTATATTGGAAGCATACCAAGAATATCATTATCACCGTTTACTCTCATTGATTGCACGAGAAGTACGGATAGGGCAGGAAATTAGCAGGGACACCGGAAATGTTGAATAATCCGTTGGCTTAGTAGCGAAGATGGACAGGGTCGCGGTGGTGGTCGACCATGGGTTCCGCTGGAGAAGACGTTGGCGATAGTTGGCTCTTGACATTCCTGGAACAATAATAGTAATGATGATAATAATGATAATAATGATGATAATAATAATGATAATAATGGTAATAATAATAACAATAATGATGATAATAACAACGATAATAATAACAGTAGCGATAATAATAACAATGATAATAATAGTAACAACAATAATAATAATGATGATAATAATAATAATGATGATAATAATAATAATGGTAATAATAATGATTTTTTTAACAAATATTTAGTAATTCGCGCAGTTCGGAGTACGAATTTGAATTGTTGAGTTGTAATAGTAATTAGTATGCGAAAAAATGTTACAGGTGCGGGCCGATGGCGTATCGGTTTGTTGGACAATTTTCGTACATCGTCCATCTATACTTTTTCTTGGTATGTCTTTTTTTTCGCCAGTTAAATGAGTCCCGGTATGCATCATGAATTGGTTCTGTTTTTTTTTTTTTTGTAATCACGATTTTTTTAAAAAAGTCCTTCCGTTATATTGATTTTACCGTGTGAAATTTGTCGAAAATGCGAGATCTTTATTAAGTAATAATAGTAACAATAATAATGATAATCTTGCTCTTATTGTTCTTACCATACTGCTGATTTAGATCGTGGACATTAAACTCAAGTGAAATTAGTAACCTGACGAGTCTAAATGATATTTTTATTAGTGATATTTTTACTTTTATAATAATAATTTTAATAAAAAATATCATTTAGGTTTGTTAGCCTGTAAATTTCGCTTGAATTTGATATCCACTCCAGAGCAGCGGAATTTTTCAGGCACCGTGAAG
>UYRT01079136.1:0-13678 GCA_900617915.1 Gongylonema pulchrum
ATATTTTAAGTCTGGTGCAAAAACGCATGATCGCACCGGCTCGCCTGGTGCGTTCCAGCCTGGGTTGCTATTGCAACAAATATGCTAAAACGCATAATTAATGGCTGTGATCAGATTTTGAAGAAACAATATTCTCCAACCCTACCGGCTTTTGATATTTTTTTGTTAGTTTTGCCACTGAAAGCACAATCAGTTTGTGAGCTTGAACTATATGTATGAGGGATTTTCGACCACGATAGCTGGTTCGGTTTTTTGGCCACAGTTGGAGCCTATTCGTCTACCGAAAACAGATGGACACTTGTATACGGACTCAGTTTAAATTACAGTTGAATAAACTGAGCCGATCTGTCTGAGATCATATGCTTGTTCAGCGCTCAAAAAAATAAGCACGGATTAAGGATCGATTATGTTTGCCAGAAAAATGCACACTCGTTCTTTTTTAAAGCTAGCGATGATAACAAGCGAATGATTGAGTCACCAATCACTTGGTTATTCCTAGCTTCTATCAACTGAACGCTTGACCGCTCTTTCGGCGAAAGGGAAAATGGAGGGATGATTTAGGGCCCACAAATTTATTGATGGACAGCACTGGATGTTTAGAGTGCGATTTGAAAGGCATAAAAAAACAAACATGGTGGGTGGAAAAATAAACCGGCAGATAGTTTAACAAATAAACGAGCAGCAAGCAAAAAAACAAGCTGACGGACAGGAAAACAAACAAATGGGCGGACAAAATTTGGGCTAGTGTTCAGCTATTAAGTTACTGCAAAATGGTGCACTGTGCAGGAATAAAGAACAAAAACTTATGGCGCAAGGAGCTACAGCGGTGAGTCAAAAGTTAGGAATGAATGCGAGACACCCAGGGAGCTGGAGTAAAGTAGCCAGTAAAACAATTCTCGTTAAGAAAAAACTGTGGGACTTCGTAAATACAACAGTTTCTGCATACCTTACTTTAATAATACTCAAGGAAATATCAGCTGCTTTTGAAGACTTCTGAAGAGCAGTAACAGAAGACGGGCAGGAATTTAAAATACCAGGCAAAAACCTACTCCGTAACTTAGCAACAAGTTCAGGATTTTTTTCTAGCAAGCAAAAGATATGACTTTCTTCCCAACGCAAAAGAAATTAACAAGAAATCAGGGGGCTGGAAGCGAAAGGTAAAATAGGCCAGTGAAAGCAGCTTTAAAAGCAAAACTTTTGTCTGCCGATATATCATTTTCCATACGCCTTCCTGTGATGGAGATCACGCTGAAATACTCGTCATTGTGGTGGTGCCTAGATTTATTGGATTCAAGATACATTAGTGGGTGGTACTTGCGAGAAAGAAACCGACACTCTAACAGCTCCCGAAGAGGTGGCGCACACACGTTGAACAGGTGGCGGGTATTAGCTGGAGGTGTGCAGTCTAAGATCGAAGCGCCTGGCATGGTTGTACTTGACTTGTGGGAGCATCTCAGCAAGATCGCTAATGTGAGATGCATGCACTTATTGCTTAGACGGTCCTGGTAGTGGATTTAACGGATAGTATGTTCTCGAGATTAGTCATTAAACTTTTCCACCTCATAGACATCGCTAAGCACTGAAGCAACTTTCAGGGATCGTACTTCAAGCACCGAAAACGAAAAATACGTTGGTGTGTGTGAGCAAAGCTGTCAGAAAATGATTCATGGGGGCCTTTTTTGCTGGTAGTAAATTTTCTTTCGCTGATTCTTCCCTTTTCCCGTTTCTATAAAAATTAAAGCATTAAGGCCAGAGCATTCATTGAGAGCGAGGGGAGTTCTTCGCCATGAGAGACTGTTGTAACGATTGAAAAGCGCGACACGTATGTAAACAAATCGATGATCGGCGGTTCCGTTCAATCGATTTCCTCAGTCAATGGCCTTGTAGTATTACATAGCTAGGATTAAGAATTCACAGACACAAAAAGACATAAGAAAACAAAGTAGTTTCAGAGTTAGGTGTTCGAGATCTTGAAAATTTTGCGACATTCAAGAAGACAGATTTATATTTCCTCCTTTTAAAATTGAAGAGTTTCTGGCAATGTGCATACTCCAACTGAAAAGTCCCTCTATCCAGGAAGTTGAAACTCTTCTAATAATTTGTGCAGGAATGACTTTTCAATTACTAACGTGTAGAATAGATTGAAAACAGGCATTTACACGAGTGAAACGGTTGAATGAGTGCTAGTGCGAAACGAAGATAGGATCCAGAAGCAACAATCCATACACAGACTTTTTTCTACTGCCCAGAAAACGTTAGCAGTTCTTAGCCTGTTTTAGTTTTCGTTCAACAAATTCTATGCAACATATTCATTTTTATTTTGTTAAATTTACTTGTTATTATAACCGTCGTGCTGAAGTCCAGCCGTAGTACTAAACCTAGACTGCAACGCACCGGGCTTGCCAGTGTAATCATGCGTTTTTGCGTTAAATTTGTAGATCACTAACAGTAGAAATGGTTCCTGCGCTGTACTTTAACACTTAGACTCATATTAGCTGAGTTTTGGCCTCTTCCCGCATGCAAGGAAAAGGGCACCGACTGGGATGATGTTGCATTATGGGGTCGCGTGGACCTCCAGCTTTCATAATTATCAGTTTTTCGCATGAAGCCCGGTTGTGTTTCCGATGAATGCTCGTTTACTGAAAAAATGGAAATTTGAAGGAGGTTGGGAGAGGACTAAAAAATCTGCAAAATGCACTCACTTTCGAGTTTGCAATAAAATTAAGTATTTGTCATGTATGCGTTGATGGAAGTCTACCCCCAAGCTGAATTAAGACCACACATGAATATAGAATATACCTGCAAAGTTCCAGCTTTGCAGCTTGCCTGGTAAGCGAAATAGCCACCTCGCCCAAATATTTTTGAAGTGCCCAAAGTCGTGGCGCAAGTGCAAATCAGAACTCAGTTTAGGTATACGATTTCCCATATGAATGATAAACTTTCTAAAAAAATTCCAGCTACTGTTTTCCGGCTAGTTTTTTAGCACAGGGCCAACTGCGAACTTTGACGTGAATGTACGCGACAGCTGGATTTGAAATCATTAGCTCGCATATGCACAAAGAACATTCCTGCAAAGTTTCAGCTTTCTATCTTGTTTGTTTCGCAAATTGTTTTCCGCTAAAGCAATTTGCATATTTTCAGGGGTCCGTTCGTGAGATCTAGGCCGGTATGAGCGAAGATTTTAAATCGGGAGGGTGACACACGGTGTGGGAATATGTCCCCAAAATTTTAGCTTTCCTGGTTGCTGAGTTGAAAGTGGGTGACAAAACTCACTCGCTTCCGAAAATACACATAGACGACCTCTTGACAGTGTGTGCTTTTGCTTGCTGTAGCAGCGCTATAGTGCTGCACAGCAAAAAGGCATAATAAAAATGTATATGTTTGGTGGACTGAAAGATTTTTGTTTAGTTTTTTCTTTACTTCGCTTTCCTCTATACATGAATAAAATTAATCAATTCCCACTTCACCTACATCTTTTTAAAATAATTCAAATTTTCTTAAATCATTGCAAACTTTGATTATTTTTTTCTTATTTTTTATTCCAGCTGAGTAATTCTGGCGACAGCTAAGGGCAGAATAATGCCCACGGCTGAAAGTTCTCTTGGTCACCGAATGGATTTTTTCTGGGATGGGGAGAGAGGTAAAGAGGGAGCACAACCTCTTCTATATGCATTTCTTTACAAAACCGCTCTATTCGAATTTTGCGGCGGAACGGAAGAACAGCACTGGACATAGAAATTTATGTTCCAGAAATACACAACCGGTTACCTACCTAAATGTGCGCTATCGAACTGCTGTTGCAACGTGCGGTAACGTCCATATCTGTTACCAGTTGCTGGTGGTGCGGATGGATCCCATCCATATCCCGCACCAAAATTTGCATAATTCGAGTTTAGGACCTGTGAGGCATGGCCAGATGGATTACGAGGGGCCGGCCATGTGGATGGATAGCTCGGACTGGATGGATGGTTTGAGTAGGCAGGACCGGATGTATGACACGGATGATTTGAATATGGATACACCGTAGAACTGGTAAGTGTACTATAGGGATGACCCGGTCGTACAGTGTCGGAGTACGCTGCGATATGGTCAGTGGTACTGAGGACACTGAAACCAGTTGAAGGCTGGGTATCCGAGTTCAAATATGTATCCGACGCTTTGAAGCCAATTGGCGGAGGAGTTCCGTGCCCTAGAAAAAAATTCTAAAATTATCCTCTTGGTGCAGAAGATGAAAAATTCTCACGATGAAAATTTCAATATAGATTATTACTATGGGAAAGCAGCTATGTTACTGAGATGCAGCTAAATGCTAGGTACAGATAGCCATCCTCAGTTATTCGCCTCCTGAACCTGTCGTATCTAAAATTGCTCATATAGTTATGAAGGTCACTCGATTGGCCGTTTTTTTTTTCTGTTGCAGTTACTGACTGATATGCGAAGCACACTGGTTACCCCTAGCATAAGTTACTTGTTCTGCTTTGAGGACATTACTTTTTCTTATGGCAACGAAGAAGTCCTGCACTATGTCCCACACAGCAGCAACTCCAAGCATTTTGTTTGCAATTACTTTTAAGAAGCAGGCGCCGTTTTTAAGCAGTGCTGCTTAAGAGGCAAGTTCTGATATCCTGAACCGCGCTGCCGGTGCAGTAAATCTACAACGTCTCAATGTGCGATCTCCACGTGAAAAATGCCGCACATGTTCACTTTTCGTCGGTCAGATGGGCGTCTTTGTCGACTTTTCTGACTCATATTATCGACGGGCTCTATTACAACCCAAATCCATGCACTACGCCCTACTTTCATTTTATAAGTACTATTTCTAGTAGCAGGTAAAAGTTCTTGAGAAGAAATTAGGCAGTTGGTGAGAAACCTCCGATGCTGTTGAAAAGCATCCAGAAAGTTTGTGATTCATACATATGCTATAAAGTTTGTGCATGCATAAAAGAACATTCTCGGATGATTCTTACAAAAATTATGCCGGTGTACAGAAAAAAAAGGTTAATATTGCCACTCAGTGTATTATAAGAATGACTGGTTTAGGGCCTATATTCCAGCATGAGGACTCTGTGGCTTGGTCTTTGTAATTCAGCAAACGAATCGCTCAAGCGACAATCACAGAAGCTTTAATCACATATATAAAAATTTGTTAGTAGTCAAATTTCTGATTATTCTACTGTCAAAAAGCCTTCTTTCACGACTTACTGGCCTTCCAGTGAGTCGTGAAAGGAGAATTTTTGACAGTGATGACAAGCAAACAAAATTTTACAAGCGAAAATGAAAATACTGAACAGCACAGTTTGCTCTTTCGAATATACTAGCAATTTTCGGATAAATAGTTAGTGGGTGCGCAGTAAAACTAACTCCTGCATTCTTCAAGAAATAATTCTCATATATACGTTTACGTTTAAATAAGATGTCAGGAATTTTCTCTTGGAGAGCAGTCATTATCTTTTTTTTTACTAAAGCATGCACTGTTGAGCCGAACACTGCTACTTCGCACTGCATGACTCAAAGATCGAACTGATATTGGAAACTTAAAAAGACTTACCAGCGCCAGCCGCTCCGTAGACGTTGCCTAGTTGACTAGGATATCCAGATCCTTGGTTAGAGTAACCTCCAGAGTAGCTGTCTTGTTGAATTGGATGATAGCTCGACTGACCTGAATACCCACTGAATTGTCCTGGATATCCGCTGGGTTGACCTGGATAGCCACTTGGTTGACTGGGATACATGCCCGGCTGAGGTGGATATCCAACGGACTGGCCCGGATAACCGCTCTGCTGGCTTGAATATCCGCCCAGCTGGCCTGGATATCCGCCTAGTTGATTTGCGTACCCACCACCTTGATGACCAGGATAATTCATTTGCGGTTGAGATTCACTACCATAAACGCCGCTATCGTTTGATCCTCTGCCTGGATGGGAAATAATAAGTTATTTCACCTCCCGAGAAAAGTCCTCTCCAAAGATGGCAAAAAGATAAAACAGATTTGTATTTTAAATTACACGCACTATTCATTTATATGTGACGCCCCTTGGCTGCCTTCAAAGCGAGCAGCATGTCCCCCTCGTCAAATCTTACTTCCTCGTGAGCATTTAGTGACACCCTGCAAACTGCTCATCTGACAAAGAGACTGGCTTCTTGGACGGTTAAGAATGGGTACCCCAGGCACCTTCCATTTTACTACTCTCCCTCTCTGTCACAGTCAGCGTTCGCTTTTAGCTTTTGTCAACGACCAAGCTTCACACTCTTGCATCTTTGCCGATCACACTGCGGCATTAAAACGGTGGACACGGTCCTTCCTTTTAGGGAAATTTAAAATCACTCTGCCAATCAAATTCCTCCTTCTATACCAATAAAACAGTACTTCCCCCTTAACAAGTTACGATGTGTTTGGCACTTCATCTTCTCATAAGGGACATCGCGTGATGTCCTATCGATTTCCCGGAGAAGTGGTCTGATAGGGAATTACAATTGCAAGTGCACACTGAGAGTTCCAGATCGTTCTGTGGTGGCTTCTTTTAGTCATTTTGGAATTTCTATTACCCCTCGTCTTTCAGCTGCCAGTCCGTCATCGCAAACCTCGCCGAAAGACACAACAAGTTACTCGAGTTCGGTTTTTAGTTTTTATGTGTTTTTTGCATCTACGCAATGCAGAAACGCATGTTGTCGAAGGGTGTCGGCGTGTATGTGTGCGTGTGTGTGTGTCTATGTGTGCAAAAGCAACCGAGTTTTCATCTCGAGACCTAGAAAAGCTAAAAAGCTGAAATTTTGGCAATTTACACCTACGTACGGGTCTCAAACCTCAAAATGGACGCTTATGTCCATGTGATTCTCACATACGGGCACGTGAAAGATTTTTTGGCGAAAAAGCGACTTAGGGAACGCGCAAGCTAAAAGGATGAAACTTCACGAAGATGTTCCTTGTCCACCTTCAACCCAAAGATTTTAATTCAGCGTTCATGCATCCCTTAGGTCTCACGTAGGTAGACGTAAAAGTCTGGATTGGCACCTTGCCAGCTCGAGAATTAAGCTGAACAAGAAAGTGCAGATAGCCGTAATTTCGCAACTTTGCTTGTCGCTCACCGATGTGCCCTTGAAAGTAAATTGAGCTTTCCAGGTCCTTTGCATCTCACGTGCGGAGGACATGAAATTTGATGTTGACAGTTTTGTGACTCCGGAACTGAAGCAACTAGAAGTCCAAAACTTTCTGAGCGTAGCCGACTGCGGCGCTTGGCCAGATAGACTTGAAAACAACTTTCACGCCCCTTTCATGTCCTTAGTGCGTTTCATGTACGAACACGTGAAATCTGGCGCAACTCCGTAACCAGAGCAGCTGGAGTACTGAAATTTTCTGAAAGTGGCCCATGACTGTGCTTGGGCAGGGACACGGAAAGACAACATTACTTTTCTTCTCACGTGAAATTTGACGTAACTTCGCGACCGAAACATCTAAGGTGTTGAATTTTTCGAGCATGGATTGAGACCATTGTAATAATTTTTGACAGTCGTGGTAGCCAGTTTTAATTCTTTTAGCTAGAAGTATCTGCTGGAAAAAACAGTGCCGTTAGCAACGAAAACTTGCGAGGAAAATATGCAAAAAAAGCACCTTCGCATGGCAGTCTGTGTGTTGATCAATTATTATGCGTTTTTGCATACAGGTAAATGCAAAAACGCATACTGACAAAAGGCTGTCTGCGTATGCGTTTGTCTATCTGTCTGTCTGTATGTTCGTACGTCTTGTCACCCACTTTCAGTTCGAGAACCAGAAAAACTAGAAAGCTAAAGCTTCGGAATTATGCGCCCAACACCGGTGTGACCCTCCGGTTTTTATATTATCATTCGCGTACGCCTGGGTACCGCGTACGGACGCCTTAAAAACTTGCGAATTTTTTTTGGCTGGAAAGCGATTTCGGGGACCAGATATGACAGGAAGCTGAAACTTTGCAGGATATTTTTTGACGTGCGATCTAAAGATTTTAAATTCAGCCCCTAACTGTGCGTGGTCTCCATGTACGAGTACTTAAAAGTTTTGGCGAGAAAACTGCTCACTGAACAGTCAGGTCATTTTCAAAGAACGACCGTTAAACGGGAATTGTTCACTTCCTTCATGCAAAATTTACTATGATTTGTGCTAGTGAGAGCACAAGGTAAGTGTGAAGCAACAATCATCTAGCTAATAATGACCTGACTACTTCAGGTCTGATGCAAGGACGCACGGTCGCACCGGCAAGCTCGGTGCATTCTGGCCTGGGTTTTATTGCCTAACGGTCCCAAATGCCACGACGCCATTTCTGTCTTTCGCCAAGCTGCAAGACTTTTACTGCATTATCTCTAGATTGTTCAGGTTCGCAGTGGTCAGTATGACTCATTAGTCAAAAAAAAAAATGCAGCGCAGCGCCTTCTCAGCATGCTTACTGTTACTAAACTTTTTCCCCGACCCTGCCTCAACATTCTAGTCCGTCGCCATTCCCGAACCCCAATAAGCTACTTGGTTTAAAACTTTATTGGATAATTTGCGCACATTCAAAATAAACAAAAATTTAGAACAGCATGGTTTAAAAGTTGCCTCGTTGTTGTGTGCCAGAGTCGTTATTCCTTGCGCTTCCTTGCTGCAGATTCTGTACGCCCTGCAAATGCTTCAGTACAATTCCACACAAATATGACCATCTTAATTGCATAATTAAACAATTATCAAAAAATATAAAAAGAAACTATAGATTGATTCCGGTCATTTATTCTGCCGATTTATCTACAAGGAATAGTTTTGGGACATAAAATGAGCATCCTCACCACGCGACAAAATAAAATTCAACGCTGTTTGCATAGCCGCCCTTTTCAAGAGATCTGACCTTCGTGGTTCTTGTTATAGCTTTTTACATCTTATACCAAAAGTTAAGGCACATAGAGGTAGACCTGAACTAAACACGGCTCTTTGGTTCCACACAAAGTCATGGGCCACGTGACTGAGATTTCCAGAGTTCACATTTTACCACCCACTTTTAAGTCAGCAACAAGAGAAGTCAGTATGTTGAAAATTCTGGAATGTGTTCCCATCCCATGTGCATTTCTCCATTTTAATATTATCATTCAGTAGGCTTAGGTCTCACGCAAAGATGTCTGAAAGAAATTATGCAAATTTTTCAGTGGGAAAGCGATCTTGGGAATTAGACAAGGCACAGAGCTGAAATTTCAAAAGGATATTGTATGTCCCTGTGCGAGCTAAAGATTTCAAACCTAACTTTAGCTCACGTCTACGTCCGTATACTGACACATCGAAATTGAAACTGAAATATCGTTGGCAAATTGCCAAGTGGGAAACTAAGCTTAAAGTGCTCTAACTTTACGAGAATATTTCTTTCTCATGTAGGCGTAAAAGACATCGCGTTCTTCAGTTCTGGACAGTTAAAGATAAGTGTAATGAAAAGTGCTTCGCTAATCAGTCATGCCAGGGAGCTGAAACTTTACTAAGATGTTCTTTGTCAGTATGCGACCTAAATATTTCAAATTCAGTTTTAAAGTGTGCAAAGTTATCGCGTGTGTGCAAGTGAATTTTTAGTTCGAGACGATGTTTGTACCCAATTAAGTTGGTAGCCAGATTGAGCAGGAAGCAGTTTTATCTGAAAATGTTTGCTATTCGCGTGCACGTTACCAAACGTATGGTAAGCTTCGTCTAAGCATGGAACCTATGTACAGGAGCATGGAACCTATGTACAACTTGCATATATGCAAAGGCGTATAAAAATGAACGATTGCGTCGGTAAGCCTCGTGCATCGCTATCCGGATTGTTTGCTTAATCAAGCATGCAAATCACTCAAGAAATGATTTGTGAAGTCAAATCTGAGGGAGCTAAGGAAGTCTTGGAGATGGAAAGATAAATGTAATTAGCAGTGAGTACTCCACACAATGGACATCACCGTTCGCACTTTCACATAAACCTGACTAATTTCCAGTAGGCGCTCGCAGAAGATAGGTATACTTGGCGAACTTTTCCGTAAGTCCGGCTCCCACCTCAGATACTTCCTCTCTGACCAAAGGGCTCTGTAATGATGAGGAATTAGGAAAACAAGTAACGGAGAAAGAATGAATAAGTTCCTGCACAGCACAATGACAAACGTTGTGGTTTCGCTAGATAAGTGAGTTTCACCACATTGCTAAGTTGAAGTTTACGTTTTTTCAAAAACCACTGCAATGGTACATCGTAAAGGCTGCCAATGAGCTGGAACAATTCAGTCGAATGCTGTGCGGAGTGATGCGGATGCGAAATGCTTGAAATGTGTCCTTGCCCATGCGCTTTGTGCCCAGAACAGAGACTGCAGCAGCTGCACCCTGCATGGGTGGTGAGAAGGGACACGACGGTGAAACAACAGTGGATCAATGTCACAGGTCTATTACACGCAAAAGAACCTGTAGTACCAGATAAACATGGAACCAAACCCGCAATAGCAAAACAATGACAGCGTCGTAATGTAGAAAAGCCTAAGACACAGCGACAATGCGTGCATTTTCTCTGCCTTATTTATTTTATATCCGCATAGAACTTCGCCGAGTCTTGGGAGGAAGATGAGCTATGCAGTATGATACAGCCTTCGGCATGTGGATCCTGAGGAATGCAGAGGGAAGCAGCATCGATCTATTTTGCCCAGTGAGCTTACAGACACAATTCTCTTTGTTGGTGTTGACTTTCGTGTGCTCAACATGTGTTCAGTTTGATAGCTGATGGGCGATCACTGAACATGAGTAGTACAGGCGGTAGAAGCGGTAATTTGGGAAAACTGAAAAGGCAGTGCGATCAAACAGGAAGTTGTGTACAGCTATAAAAAAAGTTAAGCAGCCCAAGCGTCGGTATATGGCTGCATCCCAGCAGCATTAAAAGTCCCAGGCAAGCAAAAATGAAGCCTTGGCAATGTGTGAAATATGCGATAAAAGCAGTGCACGGCATCAGCGAGTTCTGCGACCTTTTTCATTCCAACCTGGGCCAACACTTAGCAGAAATTTGATTTTCATTCCAACTGTTAAGTTTCCTTTACAGAGAAGTACCTACTGAACAGGTCAATTTTGTGGGTCAACCGCGATGAGCCTGATGATAGCGCTGCACCGGCGACAGAAATCTCTTTACTTTTCATTTGAAGAGTGGAATGTCTTACCTCGATAAGTTAAGCACAGCAAAGACCAACTGTTTAGCCGTGTGAATCTGGGGCGCTGGAGTGTCGGTGCTAGACGTATACAGATTTTAAAAAAAACTATTAAATATTATTGCCAAACAGTCGAAAGAGGATTTTTAGCTTTAATAATCATGCACAGCAAAAAATGAACAACTTGGTTAGCTGGATAATCCATCACATGTCGTCAAAACAACCAACAAAATTCCTGTTAAGTCATGACAGTATCACATGCATCATGCGCCGATGATCGGGAAGAGAGGGTGTTTTACTTGATATCCTTGTGTATGTTTGTGGGTATATCTGCGGATGTACACACGTATTTTTGTGTTAGGCCAAAAAATCTGATGTGAATTCTGCTCGCAATGTGATGCTCTATGCGTACACGCACGGATATTTTCACAAATAGAACAAACCTTAGTGACTTCGTTGAGGATGGTACTGAAGAGTTGCGATTTCAAGGGCATGGCTGCTGCACCTGCAGTATGTTTGATTTGTCGTCTGGTCTGCTTTTATATCTGAGATGCTTACGAGCTAACCTTATTCACGTTCGATGGCAAATAACGATGTTACGTAATGACGAAATTTTCAATCGGCAAGTGCAGAGGACGAGGAAGGGGCAAATATATGGTGACTCATGCCTCCAGGTGTTGGTGCATCAAAATAAACCTCCAGGGATTGGACTGCGTGCGCACTCAACTTCGAACAAATAAATGGCCAGCGCACCGGCTGCCGGTGTGAAAAGCGTTTTTTGCACAGTTCCCCGCAGATTTTTGTCGCTAACGGCACTGGTTTTTCCGACACATGCTTCCAGCTAAAAAAATTGAGACTGGCCGTCAGGACTGTCAGGAAACATCCCTTTACAATTTCAACTTTCTAGCTTTTCTGGTTCCCAAGTTCGCAACTTATCCACAGAAAACTTTTACCGGCGCGTACGTGGGTACCATGCATACCCGAGAGCTGGGTTTGAACCCATTAATATCTACTTGGACGGGGAGCATCCCCTTAAAATTCCAGTCTTCTAGTTTCTCAGGTTCCCGAGTTAGCAACTTACCGAAAAAACTGTGACAGGCCCGTAAGTGGGCACCATGCGGGTAAGAGCGCCCATTTTGGAAATGGGAGTCCGTACGCACATGCAGATTAACAGTTCTCAAAGTTTCAACCCTGTAACTTTTGTAGGTCTTGGGATGAAAAATCGGTACAGCCGAACACACAGACAAAGATGCAAACAAACACATACAAAGAACCCCTTGTTAGTATGTGTTTTCTGCATTGCATAGATGCAAAAAACGCATAAAAATGGAACGCGATTTTAGTATCGAATTATACGATCTCGCAAATTATATCATTTTGGAAATTGTGTCCGGTAATACTGGGATTGTTTTGTTTTTAATACAGTTGGTTACCAAAATACCCCTAGTCGGTAAATTACCTCAACGAGTGGTCCAGAAGTGACAATATTCGAAGCCAGTGTTCTTGTCAGGTGCTTCAGTCGGAGGCCCGTTGAGCTAATAACTCTTTGAAGAGGCAAAATGGACGTCAGGACCACCAGTAGACTGACTGCCGGGCATACAGTATTTGTCAATGCAATTGAAAAAGTCTGCCAGCTGCGTAACGGGAGAAATGAGCTACTGCTGGCCAAAGCCCCAAGCAAAAAAAAAAACAACTTCACGTACTATGGAAAAAAATGTTTAAAACAGATACACTGATAGTGAAAAGGCGAGCGAAAAAAAAAGAGCATGCAAGAATATAAACAGTACGCAACGACCGCTTCAACAGGTGGTGTGGCTGTCACAAAATACGTGGTCGCGGCTTTTTTAACAGCGCTTACGACTTCGAAGCGAACGCACACAGTGAGTGAACAGCTCAACCAGTAATGAAATAGAACTCTCCTGTGAAGCTTTTTTGGAACAGCACCTATAAATGTATTACGGGCAGCCCCGCCAATCGATGATCGACCGATCGATGGATCGGAAAAATGAGCGAGGAAGCGAAGCAGATCATAAAAGTGCAACTACAATCGCACAACTGATCGTGACTAGAGGAGAACGAAAGATTGCAGGATGAAAGTGAAATCCAATTATTTTCTCGATTTCGTTAAAATCACATCAGATCGGTGGCGCTTCAAACTTGTGACAAGGAGGAGAGGTATTCATGTTTTCTTCGCTCTGTTCCGTTTTTGCTTGGTTTACATAAATATGGAAATTTTAGCTCTTCGTATTTGTTTTTAAGTGGTAATTCGTGTTGTAAACACTAATGAAATCTCGACTCCGGCTCGTAGAAAAGCAATAAGTTCCTTGTCGGGACGTGATTGGTTGCCACGATAGTTTCCAACACCTGTTTACTCCAAAGAATTTATACGAGAATAGTAGTAGTTGCAGCCAACCATAGGCGGATCCAGAGCTGACTGTTGAGGGAAGGGGAAGGGTCTCCATGGAAGGTGAAGGGAGGGGGAGGAAGAGAGCGCAGCTCCTGAGAGGGGGGGGGGGGGGGGGGGGGGGGGGGGGGGGGGAGG